>JAKWIY010003058.1:56965536-57008315 GCA_027704805.1 Solanum corneliomulleri
CGCTACAATGACATAATTATAATTAAGTTGAGTCGATTACCTAATCATATATACGAATCGAATATGTGTAACTAACTAACTAACTACCTTAGCACCGGCGATGTCAACACATCTTTGAATGATATTGAGATCATGTGCAAGAGGAAGAAGATTTTCACATGACTTTAACACAACAAGTGCACCAGAAAGGCTAGTCAAGGCAACTTGAGCTAGAAAATCCTCTGTTCTGCTTGCGAGATTGTTGTCACAGTATTTATCAGTCATTTGAAGATATTCAGCAGCACAACGAAGAGCAGCAACGTTATGCACTGTGATTTCAAAGTTAACTCCATAGCAGAACTTGGCTGCCTTCTCAAATATCTCTGGCCCTCCAGGAATATCAGACAAGTTTATACGACTTACATCACTTTCTTTAGTATCAAGTATAAGTTTCCTTATGTAATTGCTCTTTGCTACTAGCATGAACTGCCATAACAGAAACATGCATTAGTTAATTATCATTAGATTCAGTATTAGTTGCCGCGAAAAATCATTTTTGGTGCAGTAGCACTAGCTAGCTAACAACATTAGTTAATTGTCATTAGATTCAGTATTAGTTGCCGCAAAAAATCATTTTTGGTGCAGTAGCACTAGCTAGCTAACAACATTAGTTAATTGTCATTAGATTCAGTATTAATTGCATCTAAAAATTATTTTTGGTGCAGTAGTACTAGCTAGCTAACAACATTAGTTAATTGTCATTAGATTCAGTGTTAATTGCATCTAAAAATAATTTTTGAGTAGCTAGATCTTGAATGTGTACATACCTTGTGAAGATTAAAGTTTGCTTCACCTACTTCAACAATAACATCAGTTGGAATTTCTTGTGAAAATACCCTGTAACATGGACTATATTGTTAACACAAAACAAAACACACATGAAGGAAAAATTAAGAGATAGTGGTAGTACCATTGGCCAGTTCTTTCCATTGCAAGAGAGAGTCTATTGGTATTTTTGAGAGGAGTAGCCATGTGAGATTGGTTTTAGTGCATAGAGAGGAAAATTTTATGTGGATATGATAAAGAGTAGGGGTCTTATTATATAAGATACATAGAGAAAAGTTTGTCTATCTTGACGTGGCTTTTTCATCTCCTTTATTTCTATTATAATATATATAAAGTTATATTGTATCTACTCTGCCTTTTTGGATAAAAAAGAGTAACATTATTTATCTTTACTAATAAAACCTATCATAGTTTTGTAGTTTTCGAAACTTATGTCATTGTCTATTCTACCCCTCAATTAACAACAACTATACAACAATTTTATTGTCAATTTTTTCTTTGATCTTGACTTGTGTCTTTGGATCAAGTGTTAATGGGAATTTGGTCATCGTAAAAAATGAATATGTATGCAACAATTTTCATGCATGTTGTATGTGATAAAAATTGGATTTGGTAGGTAAATTTCTACATTTCGATCATTTTAATTATTTTTGGAGTAGGGTTAGTATTTCGATTCTCGATGCATTAGACAATAACAATAGTATATAATATATGATATCGGGGTTTGTCAAATTAGTGATATTGTGGTGTTAAGAGAAGTTGTATACGATCGGTGGCTATATATATTCATATTCTTGTTCTTAGTACGGTATTTTTAAAATTTATTCTTATTTTATCGACTAAGTCAAAAAAAGAAGAAGAATTTAATTAATCCTAATTTCACTTATCTTTAACAACCCTCATTTCACAAACTTAATTGTTACGGCAGTCACATAATTTCATATATATATATATATATATAATATATATATATATATATATATATATTATATCCACTTTTAAGAATGCAAGTTGATTGAATATGCAAAACATTTAAGAAGTGAAAATGACTGGACGAACGAAAGGAGAAAGTTCTAATATTTCATCGTATCGTTGTTTGAAAATATTCCTTTTGTTTACGTAAAAAGAATGATACTGTTACTAATTTAGGAGTCAAAGACTAAATTTTTTTATTTATACTATTTTATTTGTATGAATTTATGTCACACTTTTTACGTCTTTAGATTCAAATTATCTAAATTTTAAAGCCATCTACTTTTTGAATCAACGAAAAAAATTACAAATTTATATTCTCCTCCTTTCAACGTTTTATCTTTTATTCATTTTTAGTTTGTTTTTTGTAAAGAAATATTTTCCAATTTGACAATTCTCTAATTTTGACATTTTACATGATATTCGGAAGACTAAAAACTTTAAAAATATTTTAGTATGTTATACATATACCGATTATAATATCATAAAATTAAATTTGTATATTTTTAAATTCTCGGCCTAGATAAATCAAAGATGCATAAATTAGATGCATAATATATAAATTTCTCATTTAACTTAGTTTTATCTGCTACATCCTTCGTCCCTTTTTACTTGTCCACTTTTGAATCGACACATCTATTAAGAAAATAATTAATGACCTAGCGAATTTACTATTTTACCCCTTATTAATTATGAAGTGGATAAAAAATTCTACATTTTCAAAGTAATTAGTCATTAATTGAGGGTACAATAAGCCAAAAAAAATTGTCTTTTCTTAATTTGTCAAAATAGATAAGTAATTTAGGAACAACTATAAAAGAAATAATGGACAAGTATTTAGAGATAGAGCGAATATTTATTTATTTTAAGTTTGAGGGTGCATAACTAAATACTTAAACTTGCATAAAATTGAATAAATAGACATACACGTCCTACTTGACGTCTTAACTAAACTACATTTTACATGATGTCCTACGAATATTATATCCATAAAATATATGTATCTATATCTATTTATTCATTTTTATACAAAATTTAAATATCTACTTTTAATATCCAAAACTAAAATACATGAAATACCAAATAAGATAGAAAATGACATATTTATACATTATATTTACATTAAAATTTTGAAAAAATAATATATTTTTATAATTTTTTTTTTAAAAAATAAACATAAAAGGTTTGGGGAGGGTGGGTGGAGATTTCAAAGCAGCCGGTGGAAGTAAGCAAAGGGAGTAAAAAGGGAAAATTCAATACTATTCCTCCTTTCTTAATTATTTATTCACTTTTAAATTAATATATCTATTAAAAAATAATAAATTATTTTACATTATTAATTATAAAATGAATAAATTAATAATTTAAAATTTTCAATAAAATTATTTTTTTCAAAAAATAATTAATTAAAAATATAATAAATAAAATTATTTTTCCTTTCTTAATTCATCAAATAAACAAATAATTAGAGATAAATAAAAAATAATAATTAAAAACAGAAAGAGTACAATTTGCTGATAATATTTCTTTTTTCACATGATATTTTGATATTTAATATTCGTATTGTAATTAATTATTCTTAATTCACACCATATAAAACCATATTTAAACGAACATGATTCTAATCAAATATTTTTTATATCCAAAGCTTATTATATACTAAAAAAAAGTTAATTTTTTTTAAAAAAAGCCTTATCTATTCTTCCACGTCGTATTTGACAAGAATGTTAATCATTTTTGGGTCGTAGTATTTGGTTTGAATTAACATAATAAATGAAGAAAAAGACAAAATAAAAATAATTGAAGCACCCCATAACTCTATAATAGGCAAAGGGCGGAGAAATCTCCGCCACGCGAAACGAGTGGTTTAAATTTGTTGGACCAGCTGTTGGAGACTTTAGCGCCATAACTCTAATTTGTAATGGGACCAACTCCACATCATTAACATGTTCAATGTGCATTATCATAATCCTTTTGTGGGTCACCACACTATCTCACTTCATCAAATCATTACCATCCACGTGTAACCAAAATTTAAGAAGTAGTTTTCTCGTAGGACAGTCTTCGACTTATTCTCTATTTTACTCTTCTGGAGTTCTTTTTTTTTTCACACAATTAATTTCAATTGAATATTCTATTTTACTCTCTAAGGTTTCATTTGATTTGAAACGGAATACACATTTTAATATTAAGATTTGCATTAAGATTTCAGTATTTTGATCTGAATACACGTTTGAATATTAAGAGGTGATCTCTAAGTCTGAACACAAAATAATTAATGTCATTTTTGCCAATATCTTAATGTAGAAGTGAAATTAAACATTATATTAATGAAATACTATAAATTTTTCATTTCAACTAAATATATAACTTTTGGTTTTAAAAGAAGTTTTAATAATCATGATTTGGAGTACTATTTTTTCATTAATTTTTTTTTATAAACAATAATAAACATAAAATATCATTGCAACCAGTGTTCTTGACACACATCAATACAATAACATTATTAATATAACAAAAATACTTGAAAGGATTTATGAAACTTATCAGTTGGGGAAAATTGGTGTTTGATTGAGAAAAGTGAGAAAGAGAGTTTTTAGTTATGAGATAAAAAGACACATCCAAAGCAGAAAAGTTATGATTTATTATTTGATAACTTATCAAATGATTGTTAAAAGTCTCCTATAGATCTTTAGATCCATTAAGAGATTTTTTTAAAAATAAAACAAAAGACCTCCATTGGGTGCAAATTATGCCAAAAAAAGAACTTTTTCTTTCTCCTTAATATTATATTATTATTTCTATTTTTTTCTTATTTTCTTATTTCATAATATAAATCTCTTCTTTCTTTTATTGAAATAGTTATTTTTATATAATTTTCACGTAATATAAAAAAATTATTTTTTTAAAAATTATTTTTTAATATAAAATTTATTTTATTCTAAATTTCTAAATAATATAAATTAAAAGTAAATATTATATAATATACAATTTAATGAACAATTCAAATAAAAGTGAAATCATTAATGAAATATAATTATACAAGCATTACATAAATACCAAACTTTCAAGATTATTACGTTGCTTACATAAATATCCTATTAACGCATTATGGAGTTCAAAATAAGCATTTTTGTCCGTAATTTATTTATGTCTAGATAAAAATTGTTCAAATCGAAGAATTTCATCTATCACCATTTTTGTCATTGCAATTGGAGCCTCTATGACATCTTGAAATGGTGAATTAAGATTACGTCCATCCTAGATTATCGTGTTGTACAATATAATATATTTAGTCATTATATCATGTACCATTTTATTTTTTTAAAAACGTGATTATCCTACAATAATTGCAAAATGTGATTGCAAACCTCCGAATGAATATACATTCAACATATTTTCGGCTCGATTCTTTTTTCATTGTGTAATATTTCTTCTTCTGAAAGTGTGGATTAAGAATAATTTAAACAATTGTAGACCATTTAAAATTGTGCATTCTTTATTCATTATAGTGAAAAATAATAATAGAATAAAATTATATCGAATTGACAAAAAAAATTAAAAAATTGAGATATTATTAATTCGGATTGAAAGTGATATATTTTAAATAATATATATTTTTAAAAATATTATATTACATTTTTAAAAAATTACAAATATTAGAGATTTAATTCATAGCCTTATATGAAAGTTACTACTCCTATGTTAGTTACAAAATATTAGAAATAATAATAAAATAATGAAAAAGTGAAATAGAGAGTGTGAATAGTAGTTCTCCAAATTTGGAGAACTATTATTCATCTTTCTGTAAATTGAGAATACAGAGCTTTTTAGAGGGTGGTTGGACTTTGGAGATCCAATTCTCTATTTTACTCTCCAAATATAGAGTATAGAAGAGAGTAAAATAGGGTGGGAATGGAGATGGTCTAATAATATTAAAATTAATTTTTTTTTACTTTTATTAAACGAAAAGAAAGTATCTGGATCATTGATAGCTACTATGGGAGCCGAAAATAAATAACATTTATTTGAATAAAGTATTGAAGTGTGTGATCATAACACACTTTTATTAATAATGATATACTGAACACGCCTCCTTACATGTTGATCTAATGAGCCAAGCAAGTCTCAATGAGATTTGATTCAAATGACTACCTATTCTGATTTCATTTTAAAGTATATGATCATCTAATTTAAAATTAAATTATTAAAGTGAACATATTTTATTAGTAAATAATATTCGTACTTGGAAAACAAAGTATGCATTAATCCAGTGGGATAACTGGATCACTAGAAAACGGAGAAGTGTCTGCTTCACCAAGAAATGTAGTGGTTTCGTCATTTTTATGTAGTTGTCTTTTTTTGATATATACACGTAATTACTGATGTCATGAAGAAACATGGTCCCTCTTTGGATTAAAAGAAATCATAATATCCAGCATCTAATCCTAATCTAATATTCTGATATTGTAGATCCGATCTCTTCTTTTTTTTTGTTTTCTGACGGTGTTTAAATTTATATGAAACATTGATTACATTTAAATTTATATGATAAAATCTCATATTAGAGAATAAAATGTTTTCTATTAAAGATGATTTCATATTCAAAATAATAAAAACTTGAAATTTCTAGTTAAAATATGAATACTTAGCACTCATCACAATTTTGTTCATAGCTTTATGTCATGATCCGCCGCTTTGTCATCTCACTTAGGCATAAAATTAAAACATAAGTAAGCCAGCCTAAGAGGGAAGAATCTAAAATCTTGAAGAGGTTTGAGGAAAACTCAATAATATCCAAGATAAGTTCTTGGAAGGCTTTAGAATTTTTTAGGCATGTAGAAAATTCTAGGAGAGGGACTAGATTGTAAATATATAGGGACTTGTACGATAATTTTTAATCACGCTTAAGCCCCAGGTTAGATGTATAAACAGGGGCTCTCATTTGCAAACCAACCAAGCAAGTTTAAATTATTCTCCAACCAATACAAAAAGCTTTCTTAAAAACTCTCATGTGTCTTTCTTTCATTCTCTTAGCGGTCTAAGTTTGAAAAAGCTTATTTGAGCTTAAAAGACCGTGAAAGAGTCGTGAGTAAGTTCTCAAGTGCCGCGTGGAGCGTCAGTTGAAGTCTAAGCCTCTGACAGCAAATGTTGGAACTAAAGAAATGGCAAATGAGTAAGACATTAACACTGCTAGAACCACCAACATCAAGTCGGATAGTGGAAAGAAGCACCGAAAGGGAGGTAAGAACCTTAAGAGTAATGAGAAATTGTTGCTCGACCTAACACCAAACGAACTGTTGAAATTCACCCACTTTCGACCACTGAAGCGAGTGACAAAGAATGTGGTGAGGAGCCCATTGACGTTACCCCTAGAGTAGAGTGGATCGCAAGGATTGACATGATGAGGAATGTTGTGAAGACCTTAGGCAAGCACTTGAACAAAGTCTATGACAAGTTCAAGACTATCGAGTACTTGACCCTTTAAAGGCATCCTTAATGTACAAAAGGTGAAGAATTTCATATGGCATTTGAAGAATCACTCCTAAGTTCAACGGGGTGAAAAGTGATTAGAGCAATATCAACAGTGTTGTGTTGTACCTCTCGGAGATGGCCATGCTGTGGTGGAGGCAAAAAGAGTTTAGATTTAGGAAAGAAGAAATTAGATTTAGGGAAGAAGAAATACACCATCTTAGAGAGATTCTTAGGGGATTTCAAGAAGACTTTTTTAATCTACCAATGTCATATATGAGGAAAATGCAAATTTAGGGAGTTGAAGCAGACATGTAGTATTCGAGCATAAGAGAAGGAGTTCACCACCCTCATGGATGGATTGCAAAATCGGAGAATGACTGAGTGGAACATTGACAAGTCAGAATTATTGTTGAAGTCATCACGTAGGTCAAAACTTTGATGGATTTGATCTTAGGCATATTATATGCCTAAAATGCTAATAATGCTCGCATTTAATTTTACTTTGAATTCAATATATATGTATTTAAAATCTTATTGAGTCATTTGTCTATTTTTGAGCTAACCAGCATGATGAGTTGTGTAGGTAAGTTTAATGGGAGAAACGAGCACAAAAAGAACAAAGGAAAAAATCTGAAGATTCGAGTCAAAAGAGAGCAAGTAAGAAGTCAAAGAAAATGCACAAAGGCAATTGCATGAGCAGAATTGAGGTCGTGAAAATTTAATTTGAGGCAAAATTGTCACGACCCGAGAGTACACTGAAGAAGATATGGTGTTCTCAGGTTGCAACACGGCGAGTTGAACTCTCGGAGGTCTTGTACAATCCTTTTGACATCATTCATTGCATATATTTATGAAAAGTAGTGCAGAATTAAAACTTTTCACACGAAATAGTAATACTTCAAAACATCTTTTATAGAAAAACATAAAGGACTAAGTCTCAAAGTCGTCATCTTAGACATAAGAATATCTTGGAAAACGACCCATACTTCAACATATAGAAAATAGCTAAGTCTATTACAATACTTTTAATAAGGAAATCTAACATCATGATGTCGTCGAATCTAGTGAGGACATACCAACACTTTCTTGAATGAACACTAATCCAAGCTTCCATTTCGAGACTTCTCTCAAATGCCACCTACACTTTTAGAGATAGACAAAATATATGAAATTAGTACATTGCATGAACTAAGTATGACATAATACATAAATCATGATAAAAGGACATTTGTATAAAACATGCTCTTTTTGAGTAAAACTTCATAAACAAGTGTAAGAGATCACAGTAAGTCAACATAAGCACATATAGTCACATTCCACAACATAACATCAATGTCACTTCAATTCACATACACATGAGACCTTCTACCAAAGGTGATTCTAAGGCTCCCTTGAGTGAGTTATGAAGCGACCGCCCATACAATCCCATCACATACGCCAAACTGATCCTTTAGATTACCTAAGATAAGATTATTCCCATTTCATACATTCAACTTCCTACCTAGAATTACTCTAAGACTCCCTAAGTAAGACATGAAGAGAACTCTCATACACCCTCTCCAAGCCTATCTAAGCAATCCTTAAAGCTACTCTAGATAAATACCTTTTCATTTATATACATTTAACTTAGGTGGAAGTGGAAGTGGTCGGAGTGACTCTAATACTCTATTAGAACAAGAGAATATAAACAAAGAGCAAATGGTAAAAGTTTCAATTGCAGCGTTGATTTCTATTATTCAATTCACCTTCATTGATACAATAATTATGCATTTATAATTATAATATTTTGATGTATAGAGATACGATTCTATAAAGAGACTAAGTTTGTTCTTGTGCCTAGCCTTTGTTTATGGAATTCTTGTTAGAGTTGGAGACTATTAATTGTGCCTTAATATTGCACCAAGTAAAATAATATATATATATATATATATATATATATATATATATATATATATATTATAAAGGCTAGAGAGGCATAATATATAATTGATACAAATTTACAAAATAGAATACAAGAAAAAAAAAGGTTGGGAGAAGAATAGAAATAAGAGAACAAGTATATATATTTGATATAAACACACAAATCAAAATATATAGGAAAAGATCAAAAAAAAAACAAAAAAAAAAAAGGCAGAGCTAACTACACAACCTTTTTTCCCCCATATTCTCTAAAATTTCATACTATTACACAATATTTCAAAAATCTCCTTTTCTTCTTTTTCTCTCATTTTCTAGATACATTATTTACCATCCTTCCGGTCCAAAAATTTTGTTCCTAATTTCACCGCCTAAAACTCTCCAATATATCGACAGTTATATTCATCACTGTATTTTTGAATTGTAATTTATTCTCTATCTCCTTCATCGATTTGAAGTTCCGGTAGAACTATTTCTTTATCAATTTTTTCTTTCCAGTTCTTCATTGATTTTTGTTTTTTTTAAAAACTATTTAGCTTTTTCATCTACATTTCGATATTGTTGCTTGGGCTAATGTTGGCGTTAGGTGGTTGTTGATTTGGACATCGCCGAAGAATTTGTGTGAAGAAAACAACGTTTGAAGTGGAATGAAAAATAAAGTTGTATGCAACCCAAGGTATAAAACTTCTAGTTTTTATCTTAAGTAAATGTAGAAAAAAATCTCAAAAAAAAATGGAGGGAAAAAATAAATATGTAGTTTCCCGATCTGAATTCAAGATAAGAAAATTTGATGTAGTCATTTTTTTGCTTTTAATCTAAAATTATTTAGTATTTTAAAGTTTTTGATACATTATTATCTTAATGGTAGCAACGGTCTTCTTCTAGCTCCTCGCGGATTCTCTGTATTCTCTTCCGAACAGCGGATTTCCTCTTTCTATTAAGAAATTCTAAAGAAAAAGTCCCTCGGACGAGGAAAGAAGGGGCTTTTGATCGAGATGGGTAGAAGAAGCACTGCAAAAACTGTGGGAATTAGGAACTAACTTCGTTCTGGTGCAATGTATCAAGATTTTAATTTAAAGAATTTTGTATCATTTGTAGAATTTTGTATCATATATGACATAGTTTGTATCATATAATTTCCCGATCCATGCAACCCAAGGTATGAATTTTCTATGCATTACTCTTTTTTTTTTTTGTTTTGATTATTTTAGTGTTTTGGAGTCCTGATACACTACTTGTCTTTGTGATGCAATGTATCATGATTTTGATTAGTACAGTTGTTAGAAGTTATATGTTAATAAAAAAAGTACTTGATACAAATTATTCTTTGAGGAGTTGTGTAATCTTTTCAAATTATTAATACAAAAATAATGTTCAATAGTGCATCATTCAAAACATGTATCTTTCAGTATGCATCAAAAACAAAAATTTGCTAAATGTATCAGATACAAATATAAGATAAAAGTCAAGTTACTAATTTAATTGTACTTCTTTGTTTGTATTATGTTTAAGGGTTGGACATTTTTTGTATCAGATACAAATATCTGACAGATTGTATAGATCATCAATTGATATTAAGTATCAATTACTTTTTTTTATCAACTAAACATTCAGATACTTTATAGTTACAATTATGTACCATATGCAACTTGACATATTTCTCATGATGCTTTACTTTTTATAGTTGCCTTTGTTGACTTCCTTAGTGACGAAATCAATATACATCCTATCAAATAATTTTCGAGCTGAATATTTTTTCACAAGATATTAAGAATTATTGTGGAGATAAGGTACTCAAATGACAAAGTCAGACTATTTTAGCGATAAAGATGATCCTCTAAAGCCCAAGGCCCGCTTCACTGCATCGCAACAAGATGATTTGGTTCTTGTCGAATAGTGATTATATATCGATGAATAGAGAGCTTTTGATTTTTTTTTTGTTTTGTAAGATAATTTTACTTAGGTTTTAAAGTGTTACTCTAAAATTTGTTTCATGTCATTTTTTGAATTTAAATATTTTTTATTATTGATTATTTCATGTGAATTTTTATATTTTGTGTTTTAATTATAGTGTTGTCGATAAATAACATATCACCTGACACTGAAATCTTTCATATTATTTATTTGAAGTTCAGAAGCATAAGTATCATATTTATAACTAATTTAATCAGTTGTATAAGGAAGGAAATGGTACTTGTTTGATACATTACGTGTATATGGTGTTTGTCACCGGTTGAACATAATTCAAAAGGAAAGTTCAAAAACACATAATCAATCTTTCACTTAATGTATATAATGCATTGGATATGAGTCTTATAAATGAATATAAAATACATAATAGTATCATATTCACATAAGTATTATTAGATAACTTATATATGAATTTTATCAATACTTATAGATTCACATAAGCTAATTATGTATAAAACAAACTATTCACCCATAAAGTTGAACTAATTTTTATACAAAATAGTAAACTCACATATATTGCATCGATACTTCACAGTAGGGGTGTACATGACCGGATTGATTTGAGTTTTTTTAAATATCAATCCAAACCATTTGTGTCGGGTTTTTGAATTTATAAACCAAATCAAACCAATAAATCTCGGGTTTTTTCGGGTTTCTTCGGATTTTTTCGGGTTTTTTCGATAAAGTATTCATACAATCATATAATTTACTTGTACATCAAATATTTTTTTAGTCGTACCAAAATGCAACTATCTAAGTTATTTCTCAAGAAAATAACAAAAAATATGATATGATTAATGACACTAAAATATCCAACAAAAAATAATAATAAAATTGCGTAAAAAATATTGCAAATTAATAAGTCATAATGAAATTAATCATAATTTAAAGTATTAAATCATGCTAAAATAAGTTTAGCAAGTAGTAGTTAGATGACTAAATATTAAAAAGAAAGTAAAATTAGATCATGTATTTTAATTGTCTAAATCTAAATAAAACTAAAAAATAAATATTCAGTATTATTGTCATTCTTAGTGTTGAATTCATTTTCTTTTTGCATTAATAATAATTTGATTTTTATTTAAACTTTACTATAATTACCAACATGTATGAACTATAATCTTTATTAGATAATTGAGAATTCTAACTTCCAAACATGAAATAAATATATTAAAAGATAAAATTATGAAAAAGTATAAGAGATATCTAAAAATTATATCAAAATAAGTATTTTACATATAAATAAAATTTTAAATTATATATATATGTTCAGGGTTGATTTGGTCTAGGGTTGGTTTTTTTTTCAGTTGAAATCAAACCAACCCAAATATAGTCGGGTTTTTTTTTTCCAACACTAACCAAGTCAACCAAACCACTATTCGTTTTTTTTTATTGGACTCGATTTGCGATTTGGTTCAATTTTCGATTCGATTTTGTACACCCCTACTTCACAATATTAACAATTCAAGTTACTTTACTGAAATATAACAGTGCAAAATTTATATAATTGAAAAATTATTCAACATGAAAATCAATGTCTTGTATAAATTCAATGATTCATTCTCCTTTTGGAAATTACACAACTCTTACAATTGTGATATTCTTGTCCACAACAACTCGTGTATCTCGACTTTTAAAACTATTACATACATATATCTTGCGGCCAAAATATGATATAGAGAGTAATATTGCAAACTATTGTGAATCTTAGTAATCAATCGTTTCGAACAAATTATATATGAAAAGGTTCAAATCATCCAGAGGATTGCATATTAAAATTTGGTATTATTTAAGGTAATTTTGAGTTGATTCAAAATGAATAGTCAGAATATACTTCATGTATATTTTAGTTTTTTGAATGTATCATCAGTGTATAGATCATGTATAATCAATGTATACTTTCTTATGATTTTTGACAAATCATATTATATAATTAATGTATACTTTCTGTGATTTTTGGATATTTTTATATTAACAAAGTAATGTCATATTTATTGTGAATAGTTATTTTATTGTATATATCTCCCCTCTCTCTCTCACTCATTCCCCTCTCTCCCTTGCCTCTCCTCCCGCTTTCTTGCCCTCTCCTCTCTCATCTTCTCTCCTGCCCTCCTCTCTCTCTCTCTCTCTCTCTCTCTCTCTCTCTCTCTCTCTCTCTCCGTCTCTCTCTTTGTGTGTGTGTGTGTGTTGCCCATAAGAAAAAATACATTCAAACTTATTTTGTATCACTTATATTCAATCAAATATAAGCGAGAGTTTTGTATTTTATTTCAATTGTATTTTGTATTTTATATTTTTTGTATCAATTGCATTTATGTTAATACGAATACAATATGCATTCATACTTTGTAACAAATGTATTTGTATCCAATCAAAGAGAGGATGAATATAATTGTATTTGATGTATTTCAAATACAACTAATACAAAATAAATACATAATACAATACAAAAATAAAATACAAAATAGAATTTGTTGTATTTTTGAATACAATTGATATAAAATAAATATATAATATAATGCAAAATAAATGCAAACTATAATCGTCTCTACCCCCTCTCTCGATCTCGCTCACCACTCTTCTCTTAATTTGTATTCATTATGATACAAATATGTTTGTGTTTGTATTGTTTTTCTTTAATATAAATACACTAACCAAAATAGCTATAAAGGTGAGGGAGAGCGAGAGCAAAATGGTTGTTATCTTTCTCTTTATTTCAACACTAAGTAAGCGATTAATCATGCGATACCATATCACGATAGAAAATCATGAGATAGAATCAGCATTTGGATATGCGATTTCACGCTTATTCCATCTCATGATTTCATATCTTGAGATTGAATACCATATTCTCCAAAAAAATCATGATTTGAAAATTTCATATCATGATTTGAGATTTTTCAAATACAAAAATTTACATTTTGTTTTTAAAAATTCCACATTTATATCAACTAACCATTTATTTTATATGTAAATAAAATTAATAATCACATCATTACTTTTTTAAAATTATTTGCGATAATACAAAAAAAGTAATGAAATATTTATGGTATATGGGCATGAGAATATAGTTGTGAATGATATTGACCAACTAATGACTCAAAGTAACAATGTTAATTCGTCTTCTCAGTCATCTGATCGAGAAATGCAAGTTTAATGTGAGAAGATTGTCCGTACTATGTGGGAGAATTATAGTAAATACTAGTACACTAGTATACTACAATTTATGTTCAATATTGTTTTATTGAATTAAAATTTTATCAATTAAAGTCAGATGAAAAAGGTAATTAATTGGTGAACAAATAAATTTATAATAATTTATTATGTGATTTTATTAATTTTTTTATTTATTTGATAATATTAAATAAATAATTAGGATCATTTGTTTTATGGAAAAAATTACCACCATTTATGTTTAAAATGGGAGAAATTTGACTAGGTTTTGAAAAATCAATTAATCTTATTATTTAAGAAAAATCGACCTTCCAAATCACGGAGTCGCCACTTGATTTTTGATAAAATCAAGAAAAAATCTCAAAAGATTTAAAAACAGATTAAAAATCAATTGAAAAGGTTCGAAGTTCAATGTACATCCCGAGAAGGTGTTAGGCACTCAGAATGCCCGCTAACATGCGGTTTACCGGCGATTTGACTGAATGACTTTTAAAATTTTTTAACTAAGTAAAGAGAAAATTTATTTTAATATTTTTTTATTTCATTTTTTTTTATTCCTAAAAGGAGATATTTAGAGGGAGTTAATTTAAGGAAAACTAAATGGTGATAAAAGTAAATAAAATAAAATAAGTAAATAAAATAGTAAAATTTAAAATAATGAAAAATGACTACCCTTTAGGAGATTATTAAAATTCTACCAAAAAATAATTAACTCAAACAAATAATAAAAAAAACATTTGAACTTGGGCTTGATTGCCCAAATTCTTTTAATTGGGCTTTGGCCCACCTGTCCTAACTAATCTTCAAAATTTGGACTTGGGCCCTTTCAAAAAATCCTGCAAAAACATTTTGGCCCCTTGGACCTGTTAAAAAAATTGCTGAAGGCCCTGGCCCAATCCTGAAAAAAATCATAAAGGGTATAAACAAACGTATACATGCTGTATAACAGCATATATTGACCCATTTGGACCTCTCAAGCCCTGAACCTGTTGAATATACATTTCCGCCACTTTTCCCTATATTGCCCTACGTATTTGTACCTATATCATTTTTTAAAACTTACTTAACAGTGTATATTGTCGCCCGATAATGTATATTAATGTATACGGGCTATACCCTATGTACGTATTCATTGCCTAGTCCTGTATTTTATTTAAATTTTCACCTCCCTGTACGTTAACCTACAACTCACTTTTTTACACATATTTGGAGGTATACCGTTCCTGTATATCAGTGTATACAGGCTGTATATCAGCATGTTTTTCAACTTTCGGAGTTGAAAGTCCCTTTTTAGCAGCGTGTTTTCACTGCCATCAACCCAGATTTTGATTTCAAATTTCCTGTGCACTTTCGGTCTGTATATCAGTGTATATATTGGTATATAGCTGGTATACAGCTTTCTGCAAATTCGATTTTTCAACACCGAAGCTGCTGGTTTCGCAACCTGTACGCCAGTTTTGAGGAATCTGCGACTCGAGGAGAATGTTTTGAGCCTTCATGGCTCAGCGAGGAATGCGAGAATGGAATCCAAAGTGGACTCGAATCGATGTCACATAAGAAAACAAAACAAAAAAAAATTAGCAAGGTTGCATGACAACATCTAAAAAGAAGAAAGAAAAAAAAAGATTTTACCTTCTTCGGGGCAGCGAGCTGGAGACGAAACGAGCCGGGGACGATTCCACCAAAATAAGGCTACAAAACAAAGAAAAGAGCACCTCCCAAAAAAATCAAAACTTAAATGTATCCTATATCATTTTGTATGCTTCAATTCTATTTTTCTATCTCAAAAACTTTTATCTATTAAGTGGTGTTGTAACTAATTTATCAATATCAACTTAAGTTTCTCTTCTCTTTTCTCTCCCAACCCAAAAGAAAACAAAACCCTTTCCCTCCTTCTCTTTTTCTCTAAAACCAACCCCCTTTAACAATGAAAGATGAGATTATTTATAAGCCAAATTATGGCCAAAAGAGGGGGAAAATTATTTAAAATTTGAATTTTGAATTTTTGAATTTGAATTTTAAAATGGGTAAGGTGAGGGAAAGGGAAAAAGGAAATTGGGCTTGAAGGGAATGGGGGTCGGGTCGGGAATAAGAAGATTGGGCCAGGGAGATTGATTGGGAAAGGGAGAGTTGGGCCTGAGAAGAATTGAAGTGGGCTGCTGATAAGGGAATTGGGTTATTGAGATGGGAATAAGAAGATTGGGCCTGGGATTAATTTTAAGATGGGGAAGGGGACAAAATGGGAAGTGGGCCGCCTGAATATTGAATGGAAGGCCCAAATTTGGTTCTTCCAAATTAAAGGGAAAAATAGTTCAATTTAAATAATAGCCGATTGAATTAAAACGAAAACGAATTTGGTGTAAATTTATTAACGAGCTTATTTATTATTTAAATTGTAAAATAGTGATTCAAAAGTACAATTATAACTTAAATCAAACTAGTTAACAAAACCTTTAAATGTATATTTTTTATGGTTTTTGAATAATCATAAGATATACTAATTTATACATAATTATGTAGAAAATATATTATCGAAAATTATGTAACACACGGATTCGAAGTAACATAAAATTCATGTATTATATATATATATATATATAATATCTATATATATATATATATATTATATTTTTTTTTATTTTCGTAAGATTTATAAAAACTACTTAACTTAAGTAATTTGAAAAACTTAGGAAGCTCGCTAATTAATTTATACCGACGCGGGTCAAAAATTGGGTGTCAACAGCTGTCCCTCATTTTACTTGGGTTGATGCAAGCAACTCGAGGAAAATGAAATTGACCAAACCAATTTTGACCCGCCCCATTCATCTTTAAGAGAAGGATTTGACAAAGGTTGAAGAATTATGGCCGAACCCTTGAAACGGGTTTCCTACATATCTCAGGCTATATGAGAATTCAGGCCACTTGTAGTTCGATAAGCTTGATTTAACGCACGATTTGAAAAAATTCAAAACCACCTCGATACCGAATTATGAAGGTATCGAAATGCTTGAGATTAAAATTGGAGAGCGAATGTTGGAATACAGCCGAGTTTTCAACATTGAATCCGCCTACATATCCTTATATATCAGGAATCAGGCTGCTTGTAGTTCAACTCGATTGGTTGAAAAGGAAATCTATTATGCTAGATAACCTTTGGTTTTGGATAAATGACAAGTTAAACGAGTATGAAAAGGAGGCTTGTAACCTCTTAGCCATGAATGTGGCGCGCTTCACACCCATAATTAAGAGCTTACATAGACATAATTTCCAAAGCTCTTGGCGCATTGTCACTCAGATTGGAAACTTGCTTCCGGTAAATCGAAATTTTCGGATGCGAGACTGAAACTGACAAAACTAAAGAAAAACCCACATGCCTTAAGATAAAGGTGTGGTTTGATTGTGGTGGAAGTCGCTCCTCTGCTCGCGTCCTAAGAGTTTGACATTCCTCTTTGGACTGTGTCCCAGTTCGCTGCTAAGAAAAAGTTCCACGTTGTGCTGCATCCTTTTTGATGTCGTCCGCACCTGTGGTTTTTGGGAGAATTCATCCTTTTGGATGCTCTCGACAAAGACTGAGATAAAATTCGTCAGCTTAAAAAAAATGCAATTAGGATGGGAGACAGTGTCTTTTACCATGTCGACACTTCATTGCTCTCCTCCATATTCGACGTTGACTCAATCGGTCTGACGACCAGCAAATAAAGCTTATGCCTTGTGTTTTGCAAATAAAATCTTCAATGTACTCCTCATTTAAATATGAATGGCCCTCTTGGCAGTTTGAATATGAATGACCCTCTTGGCATTATGAATATGAATGGCCCTCTTGGCATTATGATATGAATGGCCCTCTTGGCAGTATGAATATGAATGGCCCTCTTGGCAGTATGAATGTGAATGGCCCTCTTGGCAGTATGAATGTGAATGGCCTTCTCGGCATTATGAATATGAATGGCCCTCTTGGCATTATGAATATGAATGACCCTCTTGACAGTATGAATATGAATGGCCCTCTTGGCATTATGAATATGAATGGCCTTCTCGGCAATATGAATATGAATGGCCTTTTCGGCAGTATGAATATGAATAGCCTTCTCGGCGGTATGAATATTTGACGAGGCATGAAATCTTCTCGTCGTGCATAAATTCCAGCGAGGTATAAATCCTTCTCGCGATATATAAATTTGACGAGGCATGAAATCTTCTCGTCGAGCATAAAATCCTGCGAGGTATAAAGTCTTCTCGCGGTATATAAATTTGACGAGGCATGAAATCTTCTCGTCGTGCATAAATTCCAGCGAGGTATAAATCCTTCTCGCGATATATAAATTTGACGAGGCATGAAATCTTCTCGTTGTGCATAAATATCAGCGAGGTATGAAGTCTTCTCGCGATGTATAAATTTTTGACGAGGCATGAAATCTTCTCGTCGTGCATAAAAATTGACTCGCGATGCATGAATTCTGGGATGCATGATTTTTCGCGATGCATGATTTCTGCGAGGTACAAAGTCTTCTCGCGATGCATAAATTTTTGACGAGGTATGAAATCTTCTCGTCGTGCATAATAATTGACTCGCGATGCATGATTTTCTGCGATGCATGATTTCTGCGAGGTATAAAGTCTTCTCGCGATGCATAAATTTTGACGAGGCATGAAATCTTCTCGTCGTGCATAAATTGACTCGCGATACATGATTTCCGCTATGCATGATTTTCCGCGATTCATGATTTCTGCGAGGTCTGGATGGCTCGATGATGTTCCAACTGTAACGAGGTGGATGGCTCGATGATGTTCCAACTGTAACGAGGTGGATGGCTCGATGATGTTCCAACTGTAACGAGGTGGACGGCTCGATGATGTTCCAACTGTAACGAGGTGGATGGCTCGATGATGTTCCAACTGTAACGAGGTGGACGGCTCGACGATGTTCCAACTGTAACGAGGTGGATGGCTCGATGATGTTCCAACTGTAACGAGGTGGACGGCTCGATGATGTTCCAACTGTAACGAGGTGGATGGCTCGACGATGTTCCAACTGTAACGAGGTGGACGGCTCGATGATGTTCCAACTGTAACGAGGTGGACGGCTCGATGATGTTCCAACTGTAACGAGGTGGATGGCTCGATGATGTTCCAACTGTAACGAGGTGGACGGCTCGACAATGTTCCAACTGTAACGAGGTGGATGGCTCGACAAGGTTCCAACTGTAACGAGGTGGACGGCTCGATGATGTTCCAACTGTAACGAGGTGGATGGCTCGATGATGTTCCAACTGTAACGAGGTGGACGGCTCGACAATGTTCCAACTGTAACGAGGTGGACGGCTCGACAAGGTTCCAACTGTAATGAGATGGACGGCTCGATGATGTTCCAACTGTAACGAGGTGGACGGCTCGATAATGTTCCAACTGTAACGAGGTGGATGGCTCGATAATGTTCCAACTGTAACGAGGTGGATGTCTCGATAATAGTCCAGCTGTAACGAGGTGGACGGCTCGATAATAGTCCAGCTGTAATGAGGTGGACAACTCGATAATAGTCCAGCTGTAACGAGGTGGACAGCTCGATAATATTCGATGGGTGCAAGTGACGCCTTTTGTCATTCTTGACAGCTTTGCATAGCCATTTTTGTGACTTCAATGTTCCTGCATCCAAAGAAAAATTCTTAGTTTGAAAGACTGATTTGTGTTGGTTTTGTCTTCATGCTCCTTCTTGCAGTTGGCTTGCACGCTCGCCCATTCTTTATATGGCTCATTTGATGGAATTTTGAGGACCCTCCTCAAAAATTTGTCCCGGTCTAAAATATATAAGAACTCTCATAACTTGCTCTGTTAGCTCTGAGGTTGCTCATTTTGGAATTTTGAGGCCCCTCTTCAAAATTTTGTCCCAGTTTACCTCAATAAGTAACAAATGACATTTGTGGAATTTTTGAGATCATCTCAAAAATTCTGTCCCAGTTGCAAACCAGATTGTCGTAATTTTAGAGACCCACCCAAGGCTAATCTCCGTAGAATTTTGGTCTTCTGTTTTGACTTGTTAAAGAAGTCCAACTTCAAATGAATTTTTGAGATCCTCTCAAAAATTCTGTCCCAGTTTCCATTATGAAGAGAAAAATGGAAATCTTACTGGGCATATGACCGAACCGTTGTGGCGCCTACGTATCCCGTTGGAGCAGGAATCAGGTCAAGCGTAGTTCAGACCGTAGAATTTTGGTGTTCTGTTTTGACTTGTTAAGGAAGTCTAACTTCCAATGAATTTTTGAGATCCTCTCAAAAATTCTGTCCCAGTTTCCATTATGAAAAGAAATGGAAATCATACTGGGTATATGACCGAGCCGTTGTGGCGCCTACGTATCCCGTTGAAGCAGGAATTAGGTCAAACGTAGTTCCCCTCTCAAGGGTCAACCAAATAGGAAGTTTTGATAATAAACGACCGAGGCCGACATAGGCCGCCTACGTATCTCATTCTTGAGAATTCAGGTCGAACGTAGTTCCAAGATACGTGCGATACATTTTCAAAGGAAGGGTAACAAAATTTTATACGCAAAATTTGGCCAATGTTGGGCATTCTTCTTCTCGAATGAATATCTCCAAATGATTTAGTTTAGGAATGTCTTGTACTCACTCTTGAGCATCCAACCTGCCATCCATTCAGGTGGTTTCTTCAATATTGATCAAGTTGTTGTTGATCATGTTTTGTATCTTGTGCTTCAGAGTTGAACAATTCTCTGTGTCATGTCCAACGGCTCCTGAATGATAAGCACATCTGTGGTCAGCTCTGTAAAATTTTCCCAAAGGATTGGCTGGTCTTCCTTCTATAGGATAGAGCATACCCATTGCCTTCAACCTTTCATAAAGTTGAGTTTGAGATTCCCTTAATGGTGTAAATACTTTAGGAGCCTTCCTGAATTTTGGGTGAGGAAATTTCTCCTGATTGACATTAGGGTTTTTGTATTTCCTTTGAGAAGCTGACCTTATATGAGTAGCCGTGATCATACTTACCTCCTCCACTTTTCCTTTTGATTTATCCATATCAGTAATTCTGGTAGATCTTCCATTAGATCGTAATGCGGTAAATTTGGTGAGCTTTCCAGTCTTGAAACCATCTTCCAAAGCTTCTCCCACTTTTACAATCTCGACAAACTTTTGTCCCATCATACACAACATTCTTTCATAGTACTCAGGCTCTTGAGTACGAATAAACATTTCAGTGATCTCACGTTCGGACATTGGAGGTTGAACTCTTGCTGCCTCTTTTCTCCAACGAAGAGCGTACTCTCGATAATTTTCTGTAGACTTCTGTCTGATCTTCTCCAAGTAGTAGCGATCTGGGGCATCTTCTATGTTATGTCCAAATCTTTCTGTGAAATCCTTTGCGAGTGCATTCCAACTTTTCCATTGTTTCAGCTCCTGTGATGTAAGCCATTCCAGAGCTTCTCCACTTAGACTTCGACCGAAGAGACGCATCAATAATGCTTCATTTTTGCCAACTCCCACGAGTTGATCACAATAAACTTTCAGATGTGCTAGAGGATTTCCTGTTCCGTTAAAAGTGACAAACTTTGGCACTTTGAACCCTTCTGGGAGGTCGAGATTCGGATGGATGCATAAATCCTTATAGCTCAATCCATCGACTTCGGAAATATAGTGCAACTCCTTCATGGCTTTCCTGATCTCTTCTTTCATATGACCTTGACTACCTCTTCTTTTGACCTCCACTCTCTCTCCTGTTCCTTATAGTGATCAAGCTCGGAACAGTTGGCATAAGGTTCATTTGAAGTTGGGATTTGGAAAGTAGTCTTTTGAGGTATGGGTGGAACAATGGAAGGATTATGGGTATTTTGAGTGGCTTGATAATTTTGAGGGAAAGTTTGAGGATCGGTGTTTTGGTTTTGAGGGAGATGGAGGATTTGAAGGTTAGTGTTTTGAGGATGTTGTGGTGCTTGATACGATGTGGCGTGACAAGGATTGGGGGTAGTTAAGTCAATAGTTGGAGGATTTTGAGTGGGGTTAGAGAGAAGGTTCTGAACCTGTTCCGTGCTTGGGGGAGGAAAGTGGAGTGGAGGTCTTCCATCTCTTGGAAGGTTGAAAGATGAAACTGGATTAGACCCATCTTGCATTCTTTGCATTTCGACCCTCATTTCGACAATCTGGTGCATCAACTGCATAATCAATTCATTTTTGTCAGCGGCGACGGGCTGAGCCACGGCAACATCATCCCTGTCAATCTCATCATTGTTATCCCCCATTGTTCTCTCTTTTTGTTTTTTTGCAAATTGAACGGGGAAGGAATCTTTGGGGCCTTAGACCTCGGATGATGAACCAACTTACCAACACAGATCAGTTTTAAATACCTGTCAATGAAAAAAACTCAAAAGACCAATATGTTAGTGCCTGGAAGTGGTAAATTATACAAGATATCACATATGAGTGAAAACACATAAGAGTTTGCTTTATCCGGAGATAAACTGGCTCACTAACATAGAGAATTGATTAAATAGACAGGAATTTGTCTACTTCACTTTGGGATTAGTGGAAAAACGTCGACTTGAGTCGAGACAAAGGTGACGATATTTTTCATTACCGTACTTTGATTTTTGATTGAGATGTAACTCTAATTTCTTTGTAAGAGTTGAAAAAAATTTCTCAAAATTCTTTTGATTTGAAATGATGAATCTTTTTCTGATATGAGAGTAGTACTAAAGAAAAATGAATTTTTTTTTAGGAAACTAAAGACTCGAAGAGTATTTGGACGTACTTTTGATAGTGACTTGATATTTGTGCTTAGGGTACTAAAAGTATTTGAAGAAGAATGAGCTAGATTATCTCCAGATAAAGCAACATAATCACATAAGCAGTTATAACACATAAACAAATATTGCGCGTTCTAAACAGATATGTCACCCTTTTGTGCCAAGGGTAGGCCTAGCGATTTGAGGGATGTATACGTCATTTGAAATATTTCATTGCTCCAAAACTCAAATTTATACAAATTTAATGAATAAAACTTAATGGGGATACATAATAGGGGAAAGGTATACAAAATAATCAGTCTCACGCAGGGGTACGACCCTAAACTATGCCTCCACGAAAGATCCTTTTTCTTTTTTTGACTTTTGCAATCTTCGGGCGCCAACGTCTTTGGATGGAGCAGTAGCTTTTAAAACTCTTTCTTTAACTATAATCTAATCCTTAACCTATGAGACAATGATTTTTTCAAATAACGTATACATCCTTCAAATTTAAACACATAAATATGAACGTCCATTTAGGCCGTGGGCCGTTTTGGACTCAAGGTGGTCTTCTAATGGGCCCAACACTCCTTGGGCGTTGGGTCGTCTTAGGCCAATGCGCTATTTTTCAGGATTTGGGTTCCGCTCTATCCTAGTTTGACTAAGAGTGTGTTGTATTTAGAGGGGAATGGGTAACCCAAGCGGACTACTTGGGCTGGGACAATTAACGATCGTTGACTATCAAGTAGTCAACTACACTCGTCAGGGTGCCCCGAGAAAATTTTGGTTAACGAACGACTGCGAACCCGCATAATCGTCCTTTTAGTGGAGAAACAAAATAAATGTCGTTTGACGGAATTATGATATGCTATGAATGCAATGACAATATATGAAAAAATTAAACAATTTCGCACAAACAACTAATAAAACAAGTAATCAAACAATCAAATCTTGTGGTTAGAACTTTTTTAGTCCCCAGCGGAGTCGCCATTTCTGTTTTATGGAAAAAATTACCACCATTTATGTTTAAAATGGGAGAAATTTGACTAGGTTTTGAAAAATCAATTAATCTTATTATTTAAGAAAAATCGACCTTCCAAATCACGGAGTCGCCACTTGATTTTTGATAAAATCAAGAAAAAATCTCAAAAGATTTAAAAACAGATTAAAAATCAATTGAAAAGGTTCGAAGTTCAATGTACATCCCGAGAAGGTGTTAGGCACTCAGAATGCCCGCTAACATGCGGTTTACCGGCGATTTGACTGAATGACTTTTAAAATTTTTTAACTAAGTAAAGAGAAAATTTATTTTAATATTTTTTATTTCATTTTTTTTATTCCTAAAGGGAGATATTTAGAGGGATTTAATTTAAGGAAAACTAAATGGTGATAAAAGTAAATAAAATAAAATAAGTAAATAAAATAGTAAAATTTAAAATAATGAAAAATGGCTACCCTTTAGGAGATTATTAAAATTCTACCAAAAATAATTAACTCAAACAAATAATTTTAAAAAAAACATTTGAACTTGGGCTTGATTGCCCAAATTCTTTTAATTGGGCTTTGGCCCACCTGTCCTAACTAATCTTCAAAATTTGGACTTGGGCCCTTTCAAAAAATCCTGCAAAAACATTTTGGCCCCTTGGACCTGTTAAAAAAATTGCTGAAGGGCCCTGGCCCAATCCTGAAAAAAAAATCATAAAGGGTATAAACAAACGTATACATGCTGTATACAGC
Organism: Solanum corneliomulleri; assembly: GCA_027704805.1. Taxonomy (NCBI): domain Eukaryota; kingdom Viridiplantae; phylum Streptophyta; class Magnoliopsida; order Solanales; family Solanaceae; genus Solanum; species Solanum corneliomulleri. Next base: position 56,990,337 of record JAKWIY010003058.1, read on the forward strand.
ATATATTGGACCCATTTGGACCTCTCAAGCCCTGAACCTGTTTGAATATACATTTCCGCCACTTTTCCCTATATTGCCCTACGTATTTGTACCTATATCATTTTTTAAAACTTACTTAACAAGTGTATATTGTCGCCCGATAATGTATATTAATGTATACGGGCTATACCCTATGTACGTATTCATTGCCTAGTCCTGTATTTTATTTAAAATTTCACCTCCCTGTACGTTAACCTACAACTCACTTTTTTTACACATATTTGAGGTATACCGTTCCTGTATATCAGTGTATACAGGCTGTATATCAGCATGTTTTTCAACTTTCGGAAGTTGAAAGTCCCTTTTTAGCAGCGTGTTTTCACTGCCATCAACCCAGATTTTGATTTCAAATTTCCTGTGCACTTTCGGTCTGTATATCAGTGTATATATTGTGTATATAGCTGGTATACAGCTTTCTGCAAATTCGATTTTTAGCACCGAAGCTGCTGGTTTCGCAACCTGTACGCCAGTTTTGAGGAATCTACGACTCGAGGAGAATGTTTTGAGCCTTCATGGCTCAGCGAGGAATGCGAGAATGGAATCCAAAGTGGACTCGAATCGATGTCACATAAGAAAACAAAACAAAAAAAAAATTAGCAAGGTTGCATGACAACATCTAAAAAAAAAGAATGAAAAAAAAAAGGATTTTACCTTCTTCGGGGCAGCGAGCTGGAGACGAAACGAGCCGGGGACGATTCCACCAAAATAAGGCTATAAAACAAAGAAAAGAGCACCTCCCAAAAAATCGAAACTTAAATGTATCCTATATCATTTTGTATGCTTCAATTCTATTTTTCTACCTCAAAACCTTTTATCTTTTAAGTGGTGTTGTAACTAATTTATCAATATCAACTTAAGTTTCTCTTCTCTTTTCTCTCCCAACCCAAAAGAAAACAAAACCCTTTCCCTCCTTCTCTTTTTCTCTAAAACCAACCCCCTTTAACAATGAAAGATGAGATTATTTATAAGCCAAATTATGGCCAAAAGAGGGGGAAAATTATTTAAAATTTGAATTTTGAATTTTTGAATTTGAATTTTAAAATGGGTAAGGTTGGAGGGAAAGGGGAAAAAGGAAATTGGGCTTGAAGGGAATGGGGGTCGGGCTGGGAATAAGAAGATTGGGCCAGGGAGATTGATTGGGAAAGGGAGAGTTGGGCCTGAGAAGAATTGAAGTGGGCTGCTGATAAGGGAATTGGGTTATTGAGATGGGAATAAGAAGATTGGGCCTGGGATTAATTTTAAGTTGGGGAAGGGGACAAAATGGGAAGTGGGGCCGCCTGAATATTGAATGGAAGGCCCAAATTTGGTTCTTCAAATTAAAGGGAAAAATAGTTCAATTTAAATAATAGCCGATTGAATTAAAACGAAAACGAATTTGGTGTAAATTTATTAACGAGCTTATTTATTATTTAAATTGTAAAATAGTGATTCAAAAGTACAATTATAACTTAAATCAAACTAGTTTAACAAAACCTTTAAATGTATATTTTTTATGTTTTTGAATAATCATAAGATATACTAATTATATACATAATTATGAAAAATATATTATCGAAAATTATGTTAACACGGATTCGAAGGATAGTAGTAATAAAATTCATGTATTATATATATATATATATATATATATATATATATATATATATATATTATATTTTTTTTTTAATTTTCGTAAGATTTATAAAAACTACTTAACTTAAGTAATTTGAAAAACTTAGGAAGCTCGCTAATTAATTTATACCGACGCGGGTCAAAAATTGGGTGTCAACATCATTTTAATAGTTTTATAACTTATGAGATTCTTATGTTTATGTGAAAATACACAACACAAAAATTCTATATCGCATGTCCAAATAAAACTTCGACTTTATCTTATGATTTCATATTATGATATCATATCATAATTTCATATTATAATTTCATATCACATGTCCAGACGACAAGTAAGAAACTCTATTTCACCCATAATACTTTGGTCCTGCCTTTTTCATGGCATGTTGACTAACCTGTCATTATATAAATCAGCCTTCAAGTCATTAAAATTGTCATCAAAGGAATTTTCAAGTGCAAGTTGTTCTTTCATTATTCTTGATGGTTGCTTGACTTGGTGTATATCACTATTGTCAATTATAAAATTATAGTCCAAGTAAATCTCATCCACATTTCTTTCCGAATAATTTTGCTAATTGGCAATTGCATAGACTTCAAAATATGTAGAAATCAATCTCCATTTTTACTAGATTTTCCACACTTCCGCCAAAAGATTATTTCGTCAAATACATATCCAAATATTTTTGTTATTTTTCTAAACTCATGAAGATTCAATGTGTCCATATTAAGGGGAGGCTTTATGTGCAAGACACTTACCTTGGGCCACTGATTTGAGGGGTTTCATTTATTTGCAATAATAAATATTACATGTTGAATATATTTATATATACTAGATGAGCGTTGTCCGTACTAAGCACGGATGTAACGTTTAATATTTTAATATTTTATACATTTGTTATCATTTTATTTTACGACACATGCTTTATTTTATAATACGTTATAAGTCGAATCTCGTCATTTACTTTTGTTTGATTTACCATTTCACCAAGATTTGTTAAGCAAGGTGAAAATCTCCTTCAATACTAAAACTTCAATTGGGAATTACTTTCATACATACTAATACATGTTAGCCATAAAACATTGTAGTCACTTCCCTTGTACATTTTGATTTGAAACAATAAGATATAAAAATGATAATTTCGTCTTTGAATTAAGGACTCTATATATCAAAGTGCAGGTATCAGCTCTGCTTGACTGTTTTGTATTGGACTATTACCATACTTCACAACATTAGATGACTGTTTTGTATTGAACTATTAGCATACTTTACAACATTACATGGTTAAATAGCATTTTGTTCACAAAACAAATGCACTGTTTATTAAGAAAATTGACAGTATGAAGAAACTGAACATCAAGAGTAGTTGAATGTTAACAAATTAGGAACTAACATTTAGGAGTTGCTGAATCTGTATGCATAATACTGCTCCGTGCTTGTAGACATGCTTTAGCTAATGCTGTAGTTGGGAGCATTATAGGTATTTATAATGGACCTATATTTAATGTGTTGCATATTAAACAAACAAAATTAATATTTCAATGAGAAAAATTAGTAATTCGAACATATTATAGCTGCCAAATTTGTTCATAATATATTCATGTGAATGTCATACTACTGAATGTTGAAGTGAGATACTTACATAGTTTAACATTACCATATGTGGGAATGCTAATTACATATATTTACATACCGTATAAATTAGATAAAAACAAATGCATCTATCATGCTTGGATCTTCTGGATCATCATCTATGTATTTTCATCCAACCTTTAAATAACCCCTCATTTTTCTTTTCTCTTCTCACCATAGAAGATGTTTCATAATGTGTTAAATATTTAACCACGTGGTAAAAAAATAATGGGTAGGTAAATATTGAATCCCCTTATAATAAAATAATAATAAAATTATATATAAAATAAAAAAAGAAAGAACAGTCTTGCTAAAAGCCTAAAAATGAAAACAGTAGCCTACACCATTGCTAAAAGCCTAAAAATGAAAGCAGGCAGGAGCCTACACCACTCCATTTGTTATTGTGTAAAGCAATATATATTTTCTTTATGACACGTCTTTCTTTTACTGATGTATTCTATCTCATATAATTATTATAACCACTTCCTCTATCTTCTTTTTTTTTTTAATTTTAAATTTAAATATTAATTTAGAAAGAAAAAAAATTATAAACACTTCGTGTACATATACATCTCTATGTTTCATATTTATTTATTTATTATAATAATTATAATTATAAATTATTATTCATATTGTTTTTTGTTAGAGATTTTGAGATTCAGGCAAAATGAATGAATATATCATAAATTAAAATCCAGTTTAAAAAAATCTTAAGATATATATAAAAAAAAAAAGGAGGAACAATCTTTGCTAAAAGCCTAAAAAATAAAAATAATAGTCTACAACACTGCTAAAAGGCTAAAAAGCAGGAGCATACACCACTCCATTTGTAATTGTGTAAAGCAATGTATATTTTCTTCAAGACACGTATCCCTTTTACTGTTGTAGTCCATCTTATATAATTATTATAACCACTTCCCCTATCTTTCCTTTTTTTTATTTTAAATTTAAATCTTAATGTAGAAAGAAAAAAAATCATAAACATTTCTTGTACATATACATCTCTATGTTTCATATTTATTATAATAATTATAATTATAAATTATTATTCAAATTTTTTTGGTTAGAGATTTTGAGATTCAAACAAAATGAATGAACATATCAGAAATTAAAATCCAGTTCAAGAAGATCAAGCAAGAAGTTTGTTGATATAAAAAATTTTATGAACAATTTTTCTCTTAAAATGTGTTCCATATCTGCAGATCAATAAACATTTAATTTTATAAAACTCATTAAAGCAAGAAGTTTGTTGATATAAAAAGTTTTATCAATAATTTTTATCTTAAGATGGGTTTCATATCTGCAGATCAATAGCCAATTAATTTTACAACACTCTCTTTAATAAAATCATCTGTATTCATATATAAGAATATATAGCTTATTTTAAATTGCACATTGAATTCAAAGAAGGAACTAACGTGGTAGTCTCTTCGCCACCTCCTTGAGAGCTAGTACTGAAGAAAATGCCTATTGGTTTGCCTGTCGTTCTTTAGAATACTCTAGTAGAATCAAGAAACGCCTTAAATTAAGCACACATCATTCCTACCCCATCCTTTCTCTTAGAAGGTACATATTATATTTGAAGCTGATGAAACTGGAAAAAATATAAAGCAGAAAAGTCAAAAATCTAGAACTTTAACGATACTTCTACTATACTAGCTACATTCTCAAGTATTCTACACTCGTGACTTGCATATCTGCAGAAATCTAACTTAAAATCGCAGATGGGTTTGAGATCATTTTTTACCAAAGAAAGAAACATACCTGAAGTTTTGAATTGCAAATCGATTAATGTTGTTGAAAGAAGAGAGTTGAAAGAAATTATGCTTTAGAATCATGTTTGAGTAAGTCTTTGTGCTAGGAATGAATTGAACTTTTTTGTTTGAATAAAGACCAATGTTCTACAAAGATGGAAGAGAAATGGATCTACAAAATCTTACTATTGAAATTGAAATTTGTCCTTTTTAAATTTGAAATTACATATTTGCCCTTCTTGCTTTTGGAAATGAAATTTGTTCATTTGTTATTAATGTAAAATAACTATATATATATATGTTAGGAATTTTGTGTCAAGTCAAAATTAGATAAATAAATTGAAACTAAAAAGTACTATTTATAGAAAAAGTAAATTTTCCATATAAGAAATAATAATTTTGCATCTCGAAACAACTTTTTATTAAGTATATAAATAACTTTGCCTATGAAAAATATTTTTTCTTAAAAGAAGTGTTATTATTCAAAAAAAAAAAAAGTATCCATTCCTATTCCTGGGATGAATCACCTTGTATCTACTATCCACTGTGGAGGTGACAAAGCAAATAGTAGACACAGAAAATCGACTGTCCATCGCAAATCACAGTTCTTATCATGGAGACAAAGATTCCATCTTATCATTGTTTTTTGGAGACATAACTTACTCTTTTGAAAATAATAAACATAAATATGAGTAAGTGCCATTTTTAAAAAAAATGGTTTTTCTTTTTCATATGAAAGAAGAGAACTATTAGAAAATGTTTGGCACATCAACAGTAAAAATTAAAATTGATTGGTTGTAGTATCAGTTCAATTTTCTTAAAAGGAAATCAATTATAAAAAAATTAACAATTCTGAACCTCAAAGATCTAGAAGAAAAAACTTCATAAGAAAATATATTAATTTACTTTTTAAAGGTAAGGCCTCCGTTTGAATTTCGTTTATAGCTATTAATGTGTTTGAACCGTCCTCCATATTTGGGCACCAATCGGCACTACTTTTAATTTAAATCAATTCCCATTATTTCACCTTTTTCATTTTCCTTCACTCATAAGTTTTTTAAACTTTAAATTACACTAGGTTAACATCCATCTTGGTTGTTACGGATAAGTCAATGGTGAAAGAAATCAGACCAAAAAACTTTTTGGGTTGAGAGTTAAGATTCTAAGTTAAGTCAGTCTCAAACATAATATGAGTGAGGGGAGGTCTAGGTCCATTTGGGGATATGTGGGGTGAAATTTCTAGGCCAGCTTTATAATACCTAGTAGCCAAGACATTAAGAAACCCATAGGATTATAGAATCGAATTCGGACTGGTAAAACTCTCATAATCAAATTTGGCGTTGTCACGTCCCAAAGTACATCCTAGAAGATAGGGCATCCTTCAAGTCGCCAGACGACGTACTCGACCTCTCTGAGGTCTTGCACAATCCCTTAAACATCATTCATCACATATGTATATATGAAAAGTAGTGAGAAATTAAAACTTTTTACAACGATAGAACCATAGCTCAATATCTCTTTCATAGAAAACATAGGGAATACTAAGTGTCCTTGTAGCCATCGTAGACACACGAATATCATGGGTCACGGCCCATATTTTAACGAAATAGAAAATATCAAAGTCTAATACAATGTCTTTTGAAAAGAAAAGCTAAAACATAGCTATATCCTCGAATCAATTGAGGACATACCAAAACTTGATTGAAAGGATGCTATTTCCAAGCTTGCTCCCAATAACCTCCTCACTTGACACCTACACCTTTAGAGATAAGACAATATATCGAATTAGTACATTTGAATGCACTAAGTATGGTGATATGCAATAAAACCATGCAAAGAGGACATTTGCTTTAAAGTATGCTCTCATGCTCTTTTGGAGAAAACCTCAAGTATGATAAACCACTTACAAGTCAACATACACACATATAAGACATATTCCAAGTAATCCATAGTATATAGTTAACATCACTTCAAACCATATAAGTGTATAACCATCCTACCAAAGGTTATCCTAAGACTTACTTAAGTAAGACAAAAAGAGACCGCCCATACACCCTCTTCAAGTACACCTAAATAATTCTTAAGACTACCTAGGATAAGATTATTTCCTTTTCACTACTTAGACTCTCTACCCAAGGTTACTCTAAGACTCACTTGAGTAAGACATGAAGAGACCGCCCATACACCCTCTTCAAGCCTACCTAAGAAATCCTCAAAGCTACCCTAGATAGGTTTTTTTTTTTCAACATACATTAGCTTAAGTCATAATCATTCATTAATTCAATTAATATACAATTAAGCATTTAGAGGACTTCACATAATGGTCTTGATAAAGACCTAGGGAAACCACATCCTAACATCTTCAAAGTCTACTCGTGTCATGTATAGATACGTCACATTCCACTACCTACACATTGTAGAACTTCTCCAATACTAGAATGCATACCACGTGATGAGAATAGGCATTAAACGACATAGACCATACTAGCTAGACATGGAATCCAGAGTCTACCTTACTGCAATGGAGGGTGTTCTACTTGCCAAGGGTAGAACTAGGACACATCCCATGTAAGCACATTGTTAAGGAATATCAAGGATTTCTTTGTACTCTAGTCTTCTACTCAAGTAGAGCCACTACCACAAACATATTCTTTCGGTGCTAGCCATGTTCTAATAGAGTAAGTTCAATCACAATACCAAGGATGGGTCCACTAGTGCTGCTACTCAATGGTCAATAAGGATAGTTCAATGACTTTCTTAGAGATGGTTTCATCCCTCTCCAGCCAACCTATCCCTAAGTCCATCATTCACACAACAAGAATAATATTACAGCTTTCAACTTGAAGGATATCATAACATTCTATATTGAAGGTTCCAAGTTATTGACCTTCTTTACATATTCAAGGTCCTATATTAGTCATCCTTATAAGGGCAACATCTTGGGACTACCTATCCTAGACTTTTATTCAACATTCATTCACACACATACATCACAAAGGTGCTTAAGCCTACTAAGTCAAGATGTTCATATTCACATTCTTTATGTATCAAGTAAAGGGACATAGGTCTACCAATCAAAACTTACAATATCATCTTATCATATGTACAACAACATTCAAGTAGCACCTAGGGACAACTAAGTCTACTACAAGTCACCCTATTCATTCCTATAGAAACATCAACATAGTCCATCATAAGACTCATATAGTCAATTAGAAAGAATCATACTTCAACATCAAGTATACACATATAAAGAAATCATCATAGTCTACTATAGCCATATAGAATAACTCATGCTTTCACTTCACATATACACATGTACCACATAATCCTTCACATTGATCACAAATACAAGCTACCACGTAATAACATCACAATTTTCATAATAATGCCGACAAGATCATATTCATCACAATTATAACACATAAACACCGCCACCATAAGTGGACCATACCAATCATCACAATTGAATAACAATTCTACACTAAATAGAAATATTAGCTCATATTACCACTATTCCATCACCAACGCCACTAATCTTTAACCTTCTCAATCAATTCACTTCACAAAGGCTCTTACCACTAGCCATACACATCATTCTAAATCAATAATCAAATCATACAATGATACAACAAGATAAAATATGAAAATAATCAAATTAAGGCAGCCTACATAGAATCCTATCATGATCTTTAGATAGTTCAATAGTCCAATAGAATCTACACAAGAATTCATTAACATTAAGTCAAAAAAAAATCACTCATATTATAGTCAAAATTTCATGAATTGCACGGGTTCATAAAAATTTTGATCTAAAATCATTCAATTAACATCAATTGTAACATAAATCATGGATTCAAATCATTTTATGCAAGAACACATGGCTAGAAGTCAAAATAGAAGTTCATGCTTTTAGAAAGTCTCAGAAAAAGCCTTTGAAGTTTGGCTTCTTGAAGAAGGAGGATTCAAGGATGAAACACCATATCTCAATGAATATTATCCACGAAATAGATGAAGATTCAATGGAGAAATCAAGCTCCTAGCCTCAACCTTGCTTCATGTTTCAATGTAGTTCAAGAAAATTCTATTTGGGGTCGTGGGTTTTGATTTTGAAATAATGAACTCAACTATAGGTTCTAGACTTATAAAGTGACTTAAAATATCCAAAAACACCTTAATTAACCGTCCAATATATTATTTATATGCTAGGTGAATTTCTCAAAAAGCCCCCACTCGGCCGAGACACCTGCAGAAAATTGAAGGTGTCAAACGACGAAGGCTACCTACGATCCATCGACCACACGATGAGCCGTACTAGCAAGTCTTCGTTCTGGTCAGACACTGCATTTTGGGGGCTTAATCTCTCACCATTAAGTTTGGAGAAACGACCCACATTGACGGATCATGCCTTGGACGACGGGGCGTCATTTGACACTCGTTGGTTGGGGACTGTATTGGCAGATTTCCAACCCAAGTTTAGGTCCTCCTCAAGGACCCTTGGGTTGGTCCTTTGGGATTCACACCCGAATGTTTCAACTCAAAATACCCTCATCTATATGTTAGGAACCTTTCATATCAATTTGAACAACAAACACCATTTAAAACATGCAAAGAGCATACTAGAACACACAAGCATATCTCATGGCTTACTTTTAAACGTCTTGGATGTTTGGCCTCCAAACTCAACACACTGCCCCTTAACACTATAAATAGCCATTTAAGACCTTATGTTAGGCTCTAGTTTAACCTAGTTCATTCTTAGGGTGTTACATGAATTGGATAGTTTAGGACGTCAAGGGTCGAAGGTATATTGTAAAAAATAGATTTTTCAGGAGTTTTTGAGTCTTTGAAAAGTGTGCAATCCATTATAGCAGGTGACAAGCTGCTATAAAGGGCATGTGCAGGCACTATTACAGAAATGACAACTGATATAGTGGGTTGGGTTTCCCTAGCTAGATAAGTTAGGATTTTATGTAGAAAAATTTCAAAACCTCTTATTTTCTGCAACACTATTCTTGGATTTGAAAAGGGCAAGTTAGGGTAATTTCTACTCAATTGATCCATTAAGTTTGTCAATAAAGTTAAGTTCATTATTTTGCTATCTTGTAAGTTGATTCTTAAACCTTAAGAATCTAGGATATAATTCTTGGGGAGGGTTTTGACTTGATTTCATGGTGGATAAAGCTCTAGGCATGATAGAATGATCATGAATTGGCATGTGATTCGGATTGGGTTACGATTTAGGAAAATAAGGTCATTTTTATTGGTTGTTGTATGTTATTATTGTTTCATATCATTCTGCTAGAGAGAGAGGGTACAAAAGAGAGAGGGCGCTCGGGCACATAAGTATTAGGTTTATCAGTGCACACAATTATATTATTATTTATCTCTTGTTCGTTTAACTATTTCTCAAGTCATTTTTGTTGATAGCCCTCGAAATGACGCTATAGAGATGAATATGAGACTAGTGCAATCAGGTAATCAACCTAATAATTCACATACATGATAAGAGAGAATTCCAGTCCTAGTGTACTTACCCAAAGTTATTGAACAGGGGGAAAACTCAGGTTCTTTATAATTTTTAAGATGCTTGATTTGAGGTAGGTAATGGTTGTGTGTTTTTGAATTTATGTATGCATGCATGTCTACTACTTTGTAGTATCACTTGTGCGATGTATGTTGGGAAAAACATAGAGAATGATATGAAAGGACACCATATTGATAATATTATGCAATGAATTACTTGTTTATTTTATGTGGTTTCAAGTGTTATTGTTCATTATGATTGTGATAATGCATGTTGTTTATGATTTCTAGTTGGCTCGGGTCACATGATGGTACAAAAATACTAGCAGTTGACTTGAATACCACACTGATATAAATGCTAATGCTAGTTTGTGTGTGGATTTCATTATAGGACCAGGTATGTGTATTTGTGATCATGTGGGACATGTTTTAGATATGAGTCGAATCAAGATATTGCGATTGAGAGTCTATGGATTCGTGATTGTTGTTATGTGTGTTAACCTATGTTTACTATGTTGTAGTTGTTTGTTTATATTCAGAGTTTAGAATAAACCGTGTGATCCTATCGGTATACTGTAGTAATGTATAGATATTGCATTTGTTCTCTTCTTGTTGAGTACATGGCATATTCAAGCAGTTGATACGAGAACTGAGTTGAAGGAAGTGACAAATCGAATCCAAGGGTGAGCTACTCTTCCAATTTGTTAAGGGTTCTTCTAGCTTTGCTTTTTCATCTTTTGAAACACAACACTTTAGGTTGTTACATTATGTTTCTAGCTTCGGGCTCGCATCCTCATTCTTGACTATTTAGAGCTTTGATGTTGTGATTTTCAGTTTTTAAGAGTTAATTATCGCATATGTTTTGACTATTTATTGAGTTTATGGGGCTCAATCCTTTACTTATTTTAAAACTGTTTTCCTACTATATATTTCATGACTTGGATTCATACAAAAGTGTTTGGGTTAAATTTTTGGATGGTAGTTGGTTGCCTCACCGGAGAGTGAGTGTAAGTGTTATCCAGATCAGAAGTTTAGATTGTGAAAAAGCACTTCAGAATCAAATTAATGCAAAGTTAATCAATAAAGAAGAAAGACTTAGTGAGTGACTAATAAAATAAATAAAGCTAAAAAGGATAATGAAAGGATAAATAAAAATATAGTCAATATTTAAGACTTGGTGAGTGACTAATAAAATAAAAGTATAATACATAACTGTGCTCTTTAATTTGGCTTCAAATTTCATTTATGCCTTTCAACTTTGGATGTGCACAAATATAATCTAAACTTGTATAAAGTTGAACAAATAGATACACATGTCCTACATGTTATCCTGCATGTCATTTTTTGTCTTTGTGGTGTCCTACGTGTATTGTGTCATGTAAGACTCATGTGTTTATTTATTTAAAAGTTGAATAGTTAAAGTGCTTATTTGTGCATTATGAAAGTTGGAGATCTAAGTTAAAATTTGAAGCCAAATTTAGAATCAAATATATGTATTATACTGGTAAAGCTAAAAAGGATAATGAAAGGATAAACAAAAGCATAGTCAAAATTTTGATTTAATAAAGAAGTGCCTAAAATATATCTTGCTAATCAACTCCTCATTTCACTTTATATACCAAACGGAAGTTCTAAATATCATAATACACAAAGAAATATGCAAAATAACTCAACAGACAATGACACATAAATAATGAAATCGGCTCCCTATCAGCTCTCTACCTAACAATGTAATTGAATTCAATGGTATATTTTCAAGCCCATTTTTATTAGCCTATAGTCAATTTTAGAGTCTAACGTGTCTCATATTGTTTGAATATGAAAAATATTACAGTTGTTTTTAAATTTTTGCAAGTAATTTAAAGTGAAAATTGTCAAAAACAACTTTTAAAAAATTTTGAATTTTTATGTGACCTTATGATTTCTTAATGATTTATGCTTGAAAATTGTTTGGTGTGGCCATGACGCTTGGGCCATTCAAGTAGACTATTTAAGAGATTTAACTAATGAGAGACTCTTATTATACAAATCTCTTAAGCAATAGCCAATAAGCTACAACTCTCCATCAACATCTTGGATATTTATGCAATTGTTGATTTTTCTTGTTGAGCTGTATTGCATTGTTTAGTGCAACAATTTATTTTTTTCTGTGCTGATAAAAAAAAAAAATCATAAACCCTTTGATTAGTCACATTTTGCATAGGAATGGGCGTCGTATAGTACATATCAAATTAGTATTATCATATCAAAAAATTTAATATCGTGACGTGTATTGTTAGTATAACTATATATTTCAATTTGGTATTCGGTATGTCTGTTTTAAAATAACAAAGACATAATATATAAATGTGTTCTTTAACTTGACTTCTTTTTATGTTTATATACTTTAACTTTGGATATGCACAAATAAACACTTAAACTTCTATAAAGTTGAACGAGTAAAAACATAAGTCATACGTGACACAATATACACATAGGAAAAAAATGTCATGTATGATGTCATGCAGGTGTCTATTTGTTCAACTTTACACAACTTTAAATATCTACTTGTGCACACCTAAAATTGAAAGGTATAAAGTGATTTGAAATCAAATTAAAAAAGCATGTTTATATATTATGTCAATACCAAATATTGTACAGAATATAAAAAATATATACCATACCAATTATGATATTAAATTTTTTTGATATGATATAAGAATTCGATATATACTATCGTAGGTCGATCCCTACGCAAAAAGTGGGGGCAAAATGTGACTATAAAAGGACTCTATCCATGAGTTTTGATTTTTTGATCAACCCAGGAAAAAAAAAAAACTGCTACACCAAACAATGCAATACAGCTCAACAAGAAAAATCAATACATACATTAGTTTTCAAAACACCAAATTATATCGAATTAAATTGATGTAATAATAATATAATATTTAAAATCAAATGTCAAAATTATGATATAAAATTTTAAAATACTATACCGTACTATACTATATCATGGCCGCCCCTACATTTGCACTCCTGAATTTAATGAATACTTAAGTCTTCTTTTTAATGTCCAAAAGGCCATTATCATTACTCATGTCATGTGAAAATGACGACATGCCCTCACAAATTCACAAACTCTAAATTTTATTCACTTCTATTCTTAAAGAAAACATCAATTTCATACCACTTTATCCAATTTTGTTTATAAGTAAAATAAGTGGGTATTTCACATCATCAAAAAAATAATAATGATATTTCTTCAATTTTATGTTTATATAAATAAAATAAATTTGCATAACTGCTAAAGAGTTACAACTTCTTACGTTTACTTTCTAAGGATAAAAGTTAATAAATATCCATTCTTATTTGCTTAATTTGGAAAATTGCTAGACAATGTATCACTTATTTTCTATTTTCTTTGTTTTTATAAAGAGAAAGGGCATAAATTCAATCTTGAATTTGTCAGACAAAGTCAATTACAAGTTTAAATTATCATGACAATTTATTATACACATTTACTATTTAAAAATAAATTTTTATCTTTTAAAATTGACGTGACAAAAATGAAAAAAAAAGTGCATTTGGTAGTAAATAAAGTAAAAAAGAATAAATTAAAAATCCTCTTTCTACTACCATCCTACCCCCACTCTCTACCCCCACTCAACGTCTCCTCTTCTTCTATATTTTTTATACCTAATTTTCATCCACCCCACTATACCTCGATCAAAATCTTCTCCCCCACCCCTCATCATACTTTATTTTAATGCTTATTCGTTTCATCATTTTCATTATATTTGATTTTTCTCTTCGATTTTGATAATGCTAGATAAATTGATGATTAAGTTTAAAAAACAAAATATAATAATGAATTTGTTGGTGAGGGTGGCAAAGAAGTGGGAATTGAAGGTGGTAGAATAAAAATTGGTATTAACAATGGTGGTAGTGACATTTGGTGGTGGTTTTATACCTTTTGATAGTGATGATGGAATTTTGGTGATGAGTTTGTTTATGGGTATCGAATGTTGTGGTGAATCTTTATGATTTTTGTGGGGATAGTGGTGATAGCATGATTTCAATGGTGGATTTGCGAAGATGGTGAAATTTGTGGTGAATATTTTGATTTTCATGGTTAAATATATAGATTTGATAGTAATATGACGGCAATGATAGTGATTTAATAGTGGTGTTTATTGAAGAAGAAACACTTGATCAATGACATGGAAAATTTTAATTAAAATTTGACATGACATCTGAGGTGGCAGTGACACGACATTGATATGGCGTAAGTCTAATACAACTCGGTTGTGAGAGTTGTGTTACATGTGTCAGGGGTAAAAAAAAATACTATTTAATAGTAGAGGTGTGTAATAGATCACCATATTTGTTTAAATGTGTAACTGAATTTTCATAACAATTTCAAAGGTAAATTTATGTATGTTTCCACTTTTATAGACTATAAATCATTTTACACAACATTGAATATTACTTTCTCGTCTCAATTATGTGACACATTTGAATTTTGAGATTAAAATAAATCTATATTTGATCGTAAATTTTTCATATATCTTTTAAATATTTTAAATTTTCAATAATAATAACTTATAATACTTTATATTTTAGCATAATACATGAATATATATGAAGTATTTGTATAATAAGCTTTTTTAAAATACAAATGACAAAACGTCTTCCAACCTTAGTAGCAGTAGTCACAAATTTATAATCTTGTTCTGAAGTATTGACCAAACTAAGTCATTATATAAAGTAATTCACCAAAATAATATATTTTTTTAAAATTTTACAAAATTAGTGTAAACGTATTTCACAGTAACGTTTTAAGGTATATTTTATTTTTTAAAAGCTGACGGCGTCAGATTGATATACGTTACTCACAGTAACGTTTTACTCCTAAAACGTTACTGTGAGTAACGTCTTACTCTTAAAACGTTACTCACAGCAAGGTTTTAGGAGTAAAACGTTACTCAAAAAAATGTTTTAGAAGTAAAACGTTACTCACATTGACGTATATCAACCTAACGCTGTTAGTTTTTAGAAATTGAAATATACCCTAAAACGTTACTGTAAAATACGTCTATATTAGTTTTATAAATTTTTTTAAAAATATATTATTTTGAAAAATTATTTTATATAATAACTTAGTTTGGTAAAAAATTCTCTAGTTCTACTCTGCTCTCCGGAAACCACAAAAATACAATGACGATGAAAGCAGAGCTTGTTTTCATTCCTTCCTCGGCAGCAGGCCGCCTTATCTCCGCCGTTGAAATTGCAAAACTCATTCTCAACAGAGATGAGAGACTCTGCATCTCTATCCTCCTCATCAAGTTTCCAGTGGATTTCGGTATTCAATCTCATCTATACCCCGTTTTCAGTTCATTGACGAAAAATTATTGCTGGATTCATGTCAAATAAGGAGACCTTCTTCATGAACTTCTTCGAAGTCATAAACCAAAAGTAAAAGAGTTTTTAAATAACTCCAGCTTTTCTAGATCTAATTCTCGTCTCGCAGGCTTCGTTCTCGATATGTTCTGCACCCTATGATAGACGTAGCCAATGAATTTTGTGTTCCTAGTTACTTTTTCTACACCTCAAATGCTGCATTCCTTGCCCTCTGTTTTCATTTTGAATCTCTAAAAAAAGTTGCATCATATTGACACCTCCAAATACAAACATTCCGATGAAGAATTAATAATCCCGGGTTTTAAAAACCCATATCCTGCAATTATATGAAGCAAGCAGGAAACTACTCTAGACTAGTATATCAATTAGATATACAACTCTTATTTGGACATGTTTTTTCTTTTTTTTTTTTTTGGTTATTTTAATTCATTGTTTGGAGTATGCATTAAAGTTCCAATTAAATTCAAATCGTGCACTGCAGAGTTCATTAAGAAGTGATAAAATTTTTATTTGTATTCAAGGTTCAAAGTCAATATTTTTATTTAAAGATGAAATAGTTCATCTACTGTACCATAATCCATATTCCATATTGATACATAAATAATATAACGAAGAGCAAGATAAAGTGGTCATTCAACATTAAACATATAAAATTTGGACACATGGAATATTTGGAAAAAAAAAGAAGAGAAGAGTTGAAAATAGAATTTGGAAGTTTGAGTTGAGTTAGTATATAAATTCAAGTCAAATTTATTTTTGAATTTTTACCAGGGATATAAAATTAAAACAAACTTTTGAAAAATCTCAATTTTTTGTGCCACCTTACTGAATTTTTAATGATTTAAGCTTGTTAATTGCTTGGAGCAGCCATGACGTTTGGCACATTCGAGCAGACTAGTAAAAAAAAAAATTACAATTAATGAGTTTATTTTAAAACTTGTTGGACAAGATACAAGTTTTGGCTTAAAATAATCACCATTAAATATATATATATATATATATAATATGATATGGCCTTGACCAAGACCAAAGTTTATAATTGCACACAAATTTGTTAACAGAAATACAAAGAAAATACCTCAATGACGACGAAAGCAGAGCTTGTTTTCATTCCTTCTCCGGTAGCAGGTCACCTCGTCTCTGCCGTTGAAATTGCAAAACTCATTCTCAACAGAGATGAGAGGCTCTGTATCTCTATCCTCATTATGAAGCTTCCAATGGATGTCGGAGTTCAATCTTACATCGAATCACTCTCATCTATACCCCGTTTGCAGTTCGTTGACATCACTGTTGACGAAAATACTATTGCTGGATTCATGTCAAATAAGGAAACCTTCTTCACGAACTTTGTTCGAAGTCATAAACCAAAAGTAAAAGATTTGTAAACAACTCCAGCTTTTCTAGATCTGATTCTCGTCTTGCTGGCTTCGTTCTCGACATGTTCTGCACCTCAATGATAGACGTAGCTAATGAATTTTGTGTTCCTAGTTACATTTTCTTCACCTCAAATGCTGCTTTCCTTGCCCTCTGTTTTCATTTCGAGTCTCTGAAAAAGGAGCATCATGTCGATACCTCCAAATACAAAAATTCAAATGAAGAATTAACAATCCCGGTTTTAAAAACCCGTATCCACGAAGTTCTTGCCTAGATTGACAACAGATCAATCAGTAATGACCACCACGTTCTTTGATTCTGTTACCCGAATCAAAGAGACGAAGGGTATTATGGTCAACACATTCGCCGATCTAGAACCTTTACCTCTTCAGTCTCTTTCAGTTCCCCCATTTATCCAGTTGGTCCAGTGGTGAATTTTAAGGAAGGAGGTCATGGTCGAAACAGTCAATCCGAAACAGAGAGCATAATCAAATGGTTAGATGATCAGCCAGAGTCCTCTGTAGTGTTTTTGTGCTTCGGAAGTATGGGAAGCTTTGAAATTGAACAGATCACAGAAATAGCAATTGCACTTGAGTGTAGTGGTCATAGATTTTTATGGTCGTTACGAAGACCACCACCAAAGGG
>JAKWIY010003058.1:57008415-57120915 GCA_027704805.1 Solanum corneliomulleri
GGGAAAGGGTCCAGTATTTACCAGTTTTTTGTTTTCCTAATAAATGATAGCCCAGGTCGTTACAATAGATACAAATTTATCTCTCGTTCATCCCCAAATAACTAGTGCACATGATATCAAACGCCCCATTTCCATTTACTTCTAAATTAAAGAATCGGTCGACTACGGAATCAGGATAAATGGTGACTTTTTAATTAATTGAGACACGAAAAGGTATTATACCCAAAGACTAGAAGAAACTTTTAAGAACCACATTAATAAACAAATGTGTTTAAATAACACAGTCTGGCCCGCCATGGTGGCAGCCCTCACGCTGAGGCAGCGCAACTGTGGCGAGAAACTACCGCTGATCCGGGAGATCGGAAATAGTTAAAAGGGAAAAATTCTTCCCATTTCTCCCCAACTATTAAAAATCTCTCAAAATCCTCTAGGTCACTCTTGCTTTAAACATAAAATCCAGGTAATACTCATGCTATTTACTCTCTTTACTTCATTAAATTCCTAATTATGAATGTATGATGACAATTGATTGATTTGGAACGGTTTATGGGTATTTATTTGAAAATAAAGTTAAATTACTAATTTGATAGAGAAATATTGCACAAGTTCTTCCTTTATGTCCCCAATGTCACAAAAAAGTTTTGGGCGTAAGGATTCGTATAATTTTGATCGAATCTACACTTAAATGGTTGGGAGATATTGAGAATTCTCTTTGTTTAAAACTCAAATTCTGGGGTATTTAGGAGTTATTTTCCAAAATAATTGCTTATTTATGTCTAGGGTAGATTATATATTTTAGTTTGCGGAAATTCTTTTGAAACAGAGGTTTTAGGATTAAGTGGCACCATTTTCGCGCCTAGTCTTCATAAAAGATGAAGACTGCTCCAACAACCTTAATCCCGCAATAGAGGCCTCTATTATTTCGTTGCGGCGGGACTTGGGCCGATGTGGCGGACAGAGGGAACCAGTGGTCTGCATCCCTTACTTAGAAATTTCTCTCTTCTTATGTTACCTTGGATTAATCCCCTGGTGTTCTAACTTATATATAACTTATCGCAGGCTCTCTAAATGGCAGTCCCAAATTAAGAAAAATTACCTTGCATTCGGTTTCTCAATGCTTCAAGTCTAGATCATTTTTATGATCACCAGTACACTATATTCTGCTCCAAGCGGGATTTCCATTTACTAAATCTAGATGATAAGACTCCTGCCTTCCATGGGACGATCCTCACCCTGCCATTTGTATCCAGGGAGTTAACATCCCCCTTAGCGCCACATTATCATTAGTTATGCATTTGATGTGCCGAGGTCTCGAATGTGGACTATGAGTCCAAGTTGAGAGAGATGGATCTTCCGTGGCTGAGGGACACCCTGATTGAGCCTGCACACCGGGACTAGGTTTACTCGGTTGTTGCATAGAGCGTCACAGGTACATATTATTATAATCCCGTGAGAATATGCAACATCGATGTGACTCAATTTTAATTAACAAATAAACAGTTTAAGGAATGAAGGAATTTTTTTAAAAAAGGGTAAGAGGGTTTAAAAGGGAGTCGCCACCTAATTTTTGAAAAACTAGGAAATAAATTGATCAATTAACATAAAAGAAATGTCTACGAGAGTAATTGATTCTAGGTAGGGGTTCAAGTTATTTCGAAAGAAAGTAGTTAGGCATTCTTTGATATCCATAATTGTGGGTCCCAATTGAATTCATTTTTTCAAATTGAGGAGGAGATAACAAATACGCACAAGTATAATGAACATCCAATATACACAAGTAATAAAATAAATCAAGGCGAAATGATCTAATTAACCCCTACACCTGTGTATTCGTATTGTGGACCCTTACTTTACCAGCTAAAACCTTAAACTTAATCAAAAGATGATTTTTGAACACCTCCTATCATGTGTGTAGTCCACTCTTCGTCAAATCGATGACCTGCCAAATCCAAGTCATGTAAATTAATAATATGTCATAATTATATTTAATAACTATTTTAAAAATTACTAATTCAAATATTAAATAAAAGATGAATAATTCTTTAAACAACATTTCTTGTTTCTCTCACCTTCCTCCAACTTCCTTCCCACCTTTCCCAACTAACGACCGCTGTCACCACCGTTCTCACAAACACCATCACCTTTACCTCTTAGTTTATGTTTCTTCCATTTAAACTTTTTTTCATACGGAAAAAGAAGGTTATAATTGGAAGTCTTGAAAAGAAAATCTTGAGTCTTAAATTATATTTAAATTAATCTTTCTTTGTTTTATTTTCTTTTCAATTCCTTCATTTGTAAGCCTTTTGTATTTGAAAATTTTGTTCTTTATTAGTGATATTTGATGAAACTAGAATGAAAAATAAAATAAGGTGGATCTACTAATAGAATGTGGTGGATATGGGGTTGGGGCAGATATGGAGGTGGGTGTTGGAAGATGAGGGGGATTAGGGTGATGTGTGGGCTTGAAAGGAAGGCTGGGGAAGGGATGGTAGTTGTGGTGGGGATTATTGAAGAAGGTGAAGTGAGGAGAAGAAGATGATTTTTCTAAAAAGATTATTATTTTACATTTTTGTAAATTTAAATATGTTATTCACTTGCCTCTATATGTGTGGTTAAACTCTCTTGCCAACTCATCCATCTTAATTTCACATAGGCATGATCAATAGTCTGAGGGGTTTGAAATATTCTTTTTAATGAGTTTAAGGGTTCAGTTGAAAGGATTAAGTTGAAGAGCTCATAATATAAACTCATACAAGTATAGGGGTCCATCAAACCATTTCGCCATAAAACAATAATGTGATTCAAACATAATTCGAATAGTTTCAACAAGAAGCAACTCTTGATAACTTTAAAGACACTCAGTAAAATGTTAGTAGGGAATAAATATGAATAAAAATGAGTAAGTCAAATACTAATTTAAATATAAAAATCCGTCTTATTAAATGGAAATCCTTGAAAATCGATAATAATTTTTTCATTGACCAAGGTTAACTTGTTCAAACTAATGCAATAGCATGATACGATCTACAACAAAATAACACAAAAAAATTTACTAAGTTAAACAATTCATTAGAAACGATTAAGAAAATCTAAATTAGTCCACTAGTAACATTTTAATTACAAGAAACAAATAAACAACAATTAACAATGACTAAAATAAGGAGTTAAATAACAGAAAGCAAATAATAAATAGATGAAACAATGAACAATCAACTGAAGATATGAAACTGACCAAAAGTTAAATAAATATACCGGGTCAATAATTAATAACAACAATATCATAAAGTAATTAACAAATGGCAACAATTAAATAAATAAAGCATAACAATAATAAAATAATGTCAAAAATACATAAATATATTCCTAAATTTGTTGGGTTTTTTCCTCAGGTACCTCAACTATGCTATTTTTCTATTGATTTATTGAACCACCCATATTTTGTTTCTTTTAAACACTATTATGGTTGATGTGGAACCAAATTCTGAGAGGGGTATGGATAGAGGATAAATATGTTGTTCCAGAACTCATTTTCTTATTGATAGGAAAATGTTCGAGAATAATTGTGTTTTACTTCAAGTCATTTAACATATTAAAAACAAATTATACTAACACACAATTTGTTTTCATTCCTTCAATCAGAATTATTACAATACGAATACAATTCAAGGAACTTACAATATAAAAGTCTATCAAAATCAGTCAACCATGTTTTAAAGGAACAAATTATGGGTGGTCCAATGATTCAACGGGAAAATGACATAGTTGAGGTACCTGAGAGGAAAATCCAACAAGTTTAGGGATCTGTTTATAAGTTCAGTCATAAAATAAATACTACAATATCCTAGGAATGTGAAATAACATATAATTTGTGAATCAACATCCAGAACAGATCAACACAGTGCAAGAACTCTTCATTGTTTGGTTAGAGAAAAATAAACTTTAGAAAAGAATAGGAAAAATGAAACTAACATGGCAGCCATAACACTCATTTATATTAATAAACTTAACATCTCTAAACCTAAATAAAAATACAATGAAGATAAATAATTTTAGAACCGCAACCATAAACCTATAAACTAATTAAGAAACAATATTTTGAACACGAAAATAAATAATAAACAATAGTTGCCTAAGAACAAGCAAAAGGTGACAATAAAACAAAAATGAACAAATCAACAAAAGAATCACAAAATATGAATCTAAACATTAAAATTCACTCGTATTTTGAACAAGAAATAAAATAACAAAACAAACAGCTATACGGAAAAGTTAAGGTTACCGAAGTTATATATTTTTTTGTCAGATCTGGTTGTAATCAGTGACCATGAAACTAGTAGCGATACGGTGGTTGTTCATCGGTTTGAAAGGGGTTTTGTTTGATGTTGTGGGTATGCTGGTGAGTTGTGTTTCTAGAGGTTGTTTTTGGAGGGCTTCTTGCTGGAAAAGGTATGGTTCCATGGTAGAATAAAATTGAGGTGGGTTGGTTTCGCCGGTGGGTTTGGGGGTTGGAAAAATAGAGATAAATGGGGGTTGTTTGGGTCACTTTTGGAGAGGCTGGAGGTTTTTTTGTTGCGGGTCTGGTTGAGGAAAAATAGTGATTTAATGGTGGGGTTTTGGTTCTTTGTGGTGGTGTTTTTGTTGAAGTAATAGGTGTGGGCTGAGAAGATGGTTGTTCTCCGAGAGTGAGCTGGTGGAGCTTGAAAAACAGGGGATCTGGACGGTGCTTAGTCGAGAATGAGTAAGGTTTAGGCTGTTGTTGTTCGCTGGTGAAATTTGATTCGCCGGAGATGGATTCTCCGACGTTGAACACTTACACAGGAAAAACGTTTGACAGTAGGATTGGGGGTGGTTTTCTCCAGAAAAAACGGAAAAGAAACAAAAGAGAAAAAGGGGTTTTGGGTGGTGGTGTATCGCCGGATTCCGGCGGAACTCCGATTACATGCTGGAAAAATAATGAATACTGAAATATGAAAATTATCCATAAAATTTTATTCATCCATTTAACCTAATAAGCAAAATATTCTTTATATAGGAAATTGAAAACTACCAAATAAAATAGCGCTATCTTAAAATCGTGGGTCAAAATCACCGATTAATTAAATATTTGTTTATGAAATATTATCTTTCAGAAAGAATTTCTGAATTGTGAAAAATATCAAAATAAATATTAACAAATGTAACAGAGAAATGAATATGAAAAATGTAATGAATGTAACTAATGACATGTAAAAATGCAATTTCATGGAAGTAATGATTTTGTAAAAAATTAACAAATATTATACATATCAAATCGATCATGACAAAATAATATAAATATAATTAATCGATAAAAATTCTAATACATTTAGGATGAGGATAATTATTAAAAAATTGAATTAAAATGACAATACTATGTGATGGGTCAAACCACACACACTGAAATAATACTATTTTCTTCCTAGGCCAACCTAAATACCTCACTTCAATAACTCATGAATGACACCATAACATTCAATACTTTGGCTAATAGCATCAACATCACCTTGTATATGCACACCACTATTATGTTTTTTCTTGTTCCCAGAAACTTCTTTAGTTTGAAACTTAAACCCATTGACATAATACTTATTCATTATCAGTACTTGAGATTTTGGTCCATGTGCTACTTTTTTCACTAATTGCAAATGTTGGACACTTGATTATTCATCATAAATCTACGTAATTGTTATTTTAAGTAATATAATTTAGCATAACATGTATATATTATTAATACATAGTGATTGCACACTTACATAATTGTATAGCTATTTGGAAAATTCTATATCGATGTCTTCATTACACCATGTGTTTACGAATAGGCTGATAATTTTACTTTAAAGTATTTTGTTGGTTAATGAACACTTATTAATATGTAATTTGATAACATATTTTTTGCACTTACTTGAGATATGTTTGAATATCTGACAATTAAGTAAATATGTGTCACATGAAACTGCATTTCCTTATCAGTGAAATCCGTTTTTCACGCTTTTTAGATCCTCGATCATTTTGATTAAAAATTGATATCATGAAAATGAAGGATCAATATTGCCTTCATCATTGCGATTGGGCTTTTTTCTCTTACATGACACATCATCACCAAATTAATATGAGAAAAAATCATCAGTTTCTCTCCCAATATGACCTTGAAGAAATGATCCTTCGATCTTTTCCCTTCGCTTAATTGTTTGCTTAGATCTGTCAATTTTTCCCACATGTATATGTGTATATATATGTTAATAAATGAATTGGGGAATACAATATATACAAATTAGTGTATATTTCAAATGGATAACTCTAAAATGGATACATCCATGTTGTTTGAATCGAACCTCCGAGTCGGGCCTCTAGTACAAGGTTAATTTGAAAAATGCTCCATCAAATCAAAGAAACCACATGGAAATATTTTATCCAACTTAGTAGTAATTAAAACAATATTTTTCTCCATCCGATCTAAACTACTCTCAAACAACTTTCCAGAACACAAGTCTTTTAGAAAAAGACTTACGTTTGTGATTGATTCCATATCCTTTCTGATAGATGGCTAAAAGCGATAGGAACTAAAGTTTTCATAAACACGTGACAACCATGACTTTTCATACCTAAATTCGAAGCATAGCCATCCGACATCCTTAAATTTTTCACCCACTCACAAATTTCAGATTTCTCGTTCAACGTGATGAAAAGTTGGCTTTGGACTTAACTATTCTACCATTATCCTACAATATTCCTTTAAGTCCATTTTGGATTTTGAATTGTCTATTGTCTCAACCTTAAAATTCATCATTGTGTTAAACAAATTGTCAAAAATAATTTTTCTCAATGTGCGTACATAAAGATTATGTCGTAGCAGATTGTCCTTCCGATACTGCAACTCCCAAAATATTTGTTGTTCGATCCATTTATGTTCAAGACCATATTCAGAAAGTCTAGAAGGTGAAACTTCTGTAAATGCATTTTTATATGTCTAAATTCATGGTCCATTGTCTAGAACTGTCGATGACAATTAAACCATGTATTTTTTTTTGTCATACTTTAAAGTGAATCCAATTACTATTTTCTATGCAATACAGACATGATAGCTTTCCAGCTGTCATCCAACCAGACAACAATCCATATGTAGGAAAATCATAAATAGTTCACATTAAATAAGTATGTATAAAAATTTTGCTTAGTTGATATATCACATGTCATAACGCCTTCAAACCACAATTATTTGAGTTCATCTATCAATGATTGTAGATATACATCAATCAAACTTTTTGAATTACGAGAACCTGAAATAACACAACTTAAAAAGATGTACAGGTTTGTCATGTACATCTCATAGAATGAGACACAACTTAGAAAGATTATGGGGACCTGAAATAATATAACTTAGAAAAATTATACGGAGTAAGAAATACCGAACAACATGAATACGGCGAAACTACATCAGAGAATGGTGTAAAGACATCTGAACATAACCCTGATCTAACATTTCTTAGTTCACTAGAAAAATCAGGATACACATTATCAAAATGTTTCCATGCTTTATTATAAAGTGGATGAGACAAGACTCTCGGCAGCCTTCTATATTTAGGATGTCATCTCATATGTGGGGCACCCCTTATCGATGCATACAACCTCTTTAACATAGGAATGAGAGGTAGATAATGCATAGCTTGAATTGGGACAATCTTTCCTGCTGTAGTCCTCTTATAACGAGTATGTCCACAAAACATACAATTTTTTAATTCACTATCAGTCTTGTAAAACAACATGCATCAATTAATACAATAATGAATTTTATCATACGTCAATCCTAACTTGGACACCAAGTGCTTTGTCTGATAGAAATTCTTTGGTGTGTTACACTCCGTATTAACTAGTTCACTCAAAAGATCAACCATTTCGTCAATATCTGAATTAGGAACATCTCAATCTTGTTGAATATTCATTAAACTAGCCGCCACTGACAAGAAAAAATGCAAACTCCCTTCACATCGTGGACGACTAGACTCTAATTGATCATAGAAGCGTTTTTATTCATCACTAGAAGTTTCATCAAAATATTGTTCCAGTTCTTTCCTAACTTTAACCTCAAAAGCATCATTGATCATTCATGAACCCTATCATACTCAACCCTAACTTATTCAACCCTAATTTGACCATATGGTTCAACCCATTATATACGTCCACAAGCATCGAATTATAAAACATATAATTATTTAACGACTTTTTTCATGATCAATCCATACAAAATATCTAGGCTTAACTCTATTACGATACAAATGAACTATTACTCTATTTGGTTCAAAAAAAAATATAAGCACTTACATACATTACAAGGATACCTAACCAAATGCATTATTCTTGAAAATTCAAGTGTCATTGTATATTCAATAAAATTTCTAACACCGGCAATAAATTCAGCTTTCAAACCAGCACCTGTTTCAAAATGCATATTTATATCCACAAACGATGATTCATCTACAAAAATATAAATATTCAATTAGTTTTGACTTAATTCCAACAACTAAATCCACCAACTAAACCACATTATTTATTTTAACTTATTTAACTAACTTAAAAACTTTTTAACTAGTTTAGTTTAGACTTATTACAACAACTAAATCCACCAACTAAACTAACCTATTTATTTGAACTTATTTTCACAACTTAACAACTTAACAATTTTAATTAGTTTAATTTTGACTCAATACAACAACATCCACCAACTAAATCCCATTATTTATTTGAACTTATTTACACAACTTGACAACTTAACAATTTTTACTAGTCAGTTTTAACTTTATTTCAACAACTAAATCAACCAACTAGGTCACACTATTTATTTTAATAACTTAACTACTTTGTAACTTTAACTAGTTTAATATTGACTTAATCCCAACAACTAAATAAACGAACTAAATCACATTGCTTTAACTCATCTAAACTACTCAACAACTTTTTACTCTTACTAATTTATCTTTGACTTAATATCGATAACTAAATTCACTAACTAAACCACATTATTTAATTAAACTTATTCAAAGAACTTAAAAACTCATTTGCAAAATCCTTTTTTGACATGCTCTCTACATACCTCTCGTTACACTCACCATCATCAATGGCTCTCACACTTACTCTCTAGATATTTTGATGTATCCTGCAAAAGCCAAACAAGGATCTTTATTTCTAATTTTATCTTGTCTATGTCTTTCAGTATGTTCTACATCAATCTCCATGTCACCATTCTGGATTATTATGTGAGTTCATGATGACAAACAATTTACGATATCATCATTTTGAAAATTATGGTGAATTTAAAAGCTATTTTAATTGATTTAAAAATTGATCAAAGTTACTTTTAATTTTTTTTCTTTTTTAGCTTTTGTGAATGTTTGACAAAGTGAAAAATAAAATTAAAAAAATTTAACTTAAAAAAGTTTGTTATGTATACTTTTATTTAAATCTATTTTTTGAGTGAAGCGAGGAGAATGCGAGATGGATGTGGTTGATGGTGAGAGGGGTCTAAATATGGGAGTCATATATCCAAGATATGTAATGAGAGAATGGAATAGGCAGAGTAAGTTTAGACACCTAATTGTTGCGATTTAGAATAATAAGGTATGTAGGTTCAAAGTATAGATATCTATATATATATATATATATATAGATATATATATATTTATTATATATATATATATATATATATATATATGTATATATATACATTATATATTATTGTATGATATATACATATATATAATATATTATATATATATATATTATATATAATATATAATATGTATATGTATAGGATATTCGAAAAAGTTGAGGTTGTTTCAATAGTGATTTTTTTTTTTTTTAATGTTGGTGTAGTCCAAAAAGGTTGTTTCAATAGTGGGTTTCTTAATGTTGTGTAGTCCAAAAAGGTTGTTTCAATAGTGGTTTTTTCTTAATGTTGTGTAGTCCTACTCAGTACTCCTTCACTCTATTGTTCTGTTATGTAATTATCATTTTAGTTTCTAGTTTAACTTCCCTTTTTTTTTTTTTTTTTTTTTTTTTTTTTTTTTTTTTTTTTTTTTTTTTTATGGATTCTGTCCATTCACGAATCTATTATTACTGTTCATCTCTTTCTCTTAGCCTTTGTTCTTAAAAATAATCTTCTTTAACCACACCCCGGATTTGGTTATTCACAGTTCTTTTTCTTAGAACAATTAACCTGACAATTTCCTAGGAATTTACAGGTTAATCCATCGATATTTTTAAGAAGCTAAGAGACTAACCATATACTAAGTAACATAGATTCATGATGATATTTATAAATTTACATGAATATTTAAATAATCATAAAAATAACACACATGTTTTACATAAAACACAAATAATTTACATATATGGGAAGTTTACTAGAAACTTAAATATGAAAACTTACATTATTAGAACAGAGTGAAGTTTCCCTTTCGGGAAACCCGAACGACTTCCAAAAAACTTTACAAAAACTTGAAAATCAAACCTAAGAACTTAAAGGAGATATTAATATTTTTGTATTTTATAAGAAAATGGTTTTTGGGAGGATTTAGGAATTATAGATTGTAGGTGTTTTGTTCTTCTTTGCTCTTTCACTCTTGCGCACTCTTACACCCTTCTTCTGATAGTGTCTAATATTTATAGGAGTCTTCGGACTTCAAATTCCGGATTTCAAATGGAGAAGAGAATCTTATCACTTCAGCCGGGTACACATTTGGGCCCCATCGTCACGTGAAGTCATTGTCCCTTCTTCTTACATTATTGTCCTTGGAATCTGAATTCTGTCTATCTTATCTTTTACTTTAATAAGACGCGTCCCAACAGTTTTTCCACATGTGTGGTAGTGAGTAAAGTGGGACTCACATATTTGACTAAAGAGGCATCCCTCTTTATCATTACAAGACAATATATATATATATTTATATATTTTTTTTTTTTTTTTTTTTTTTTTATGTATCCAAATTATGTAAAGCTATAGAATCAAAACTTGCTCCTGAATCATCATCATTTGGGTCTTGAGCATATTGCATAGTGTCTGAGAATCCGTCTGAGTTATTTGGGCTTATGTCTGGATTTTGTCTTGGACTTGGTATTGGGCTTGGATTTATATGTTTGTCTTTTTCTTGTTTTTGTTTGAGTAATTTTTCTACAGTCTGGGTTATTAGGATTTCTAACTCTTTATTTTTTTGGGCTTTTTTAACTTTTTGTCTTATTTTTTGGTTAAATGAAAATGGTAATTTTCTTCTTGAGGATGATCCTTCGTCTTTTTCACTTTTTGGCAAAGTGACAGCCATTAACGGGTTTGAGAAGTCTTTACCGGCCACCGTTTGAACCGGACTAGCTGTATCATTATCCGATACAGTGGATTTCTTAGCATTCAGTGGGGAATGCACACCCATCTCATCCATTTTTGTTTGGGATGGAGAACCCTGTGTATCTGTCTGTGTTTGTATATTCTTACCTTTGCTTTCCCATTTGCTGAGTCTTTCCCTTAGCTTGACATTTTCTTCCATTAAGGCTTCATTTCTCAAATTTAGCCTCTTGAATGCTTCAGTCATGGATGAGCAATGGTCACAAAATATAATTTTGTTTGTGTCTTTTTGGATATTATATTGTGGGATTTTTTCTGGGTTTTGTCTAAGAGCTGGAGAAATATAATAATTTGGTCCTAATGTTCCTCTAGCATAGTCTAAAGCTTCTGTAAAATCATTAAAACCTTTGAAAAGTGGTTTGCGAAAATCTTTGATTGAATCTAAAACTTCTATCCATGTTTGAAATACGCCATTTGTCTTACCATGTATTACTACATAATATTTAAATTTATTTTCTGTATTTTTACTAGTAAAATAGTATCCCAGAGCATTTAAAACAGCAATTATATATTTAGTGTCTTTTTTATTATGTGCTATCCATATGTTATCTATAAGACATGTCTGTTGTTTGTCTAATTGACAATTAGGTAAATGTCTAAATGTTAAATTTGACGGTTCATATGCAATTAAGCTTTGTATTCCAAATTGCATTCTATCTATTCTAACATCGTCAATTTTATCTAATGATTTAAAATGTAAATTAGCTAATACAGTCTGCTTATAAGAGTCTGCCAAACCTGAGGTTGAAGGTTGAACCCTTTTACCTTTGTCTGATAATAGAGGTCTCATTCTGTAAAATTTAAACTTTAATTAGTAATCTACTTAATTGATCTGCAATATTATTATCATTTCCTTTAATGTGCTCAAAAATTATAGAATTGTAAATAGATATGGTATCTAAAAAATTTAACCATCTTCTTCTACTGCTAGTTTTATCATTAACTTTTTGATAAAATTTTACTATTGCTTCACAATCTGTTCTTACTAATATTTCTGGTTTATTTAAAATATAAATTCTAAAACTATTTAAACCATATATTACAGCTAGAATTTCAACATCTATACTAGCCTTATTACCTTTTTCTTTAAATTTTCCACTCTGATAGGCGCATATCTTTTCTTCTTTTTTAATGCTAAATTTATGTGGTTTTGATTTTAGTACTGCACCCCATCCTTCAAAGCTTCCGTCTGTTTCTATTATTAAATAATCTGTTTCTAGTGGCATGTTTAGATCAGGAATATTTTTTATTCTTTCTTTTATTTTTTGTACTAATTTTATATCTTCTATATTAAAATTTCTTTGTCCTTTATTTCCTGTCTTAGAATATAATGGTCCTGCTATTTTACCTAAATCTTTTATAAAAGGTCTTGCATAATTAACTATCCCTAAGAATTTTTGTAAATCTTTTAGATTGTCTAATTTATCCGGCATATCTAATGCTTTTT
The DNA here is from genome assembly GCA_027704805.1 of Solanum corneliomulleri. Taxonomy (NCBI): domain Eukaryota; kingdom Viridiplantae; phylum Streptophyta; class Magnoliopsida; order Solanales; family Solanaceae; genus Solanum; species Solanum corneliomulleri. The sequence goes on from JAKWIY010003058.1 coordinate 57,021,270, forward strand.
TAGCTATATGAGGTTGTAATTTAATCTTTCCTTCTCCTAAAATAATTCCTAAAAAATTTATATAATTTTTACATAGTTCCATTTTCTTTTTACTAATTATTATTCCATTATTAACAAATAATCTAAAAACTGTTTGTAAATGTCCTAAATGTTCTTTTATATTTTTACTAAACACTAAGATATCATCTACGTATACTAAAACAAATCTTTTGTATTCTCCAAATATTCTATCCATTTTTCTTTGAAATATTGGAGGTGCTGTTTTTAATCCAAATGGCATAACTAGCCATTCAAAATGTCCTTCTGGGCAAGTAAATGCTGTCCATTCTACACTATCTGGATGCATTTTTATTTGCCAGTATCCTGACTTACAATCAAATTTACTAAAAATTGTTTTTCCTTGAATTCTATTTATTAATTCTGTTTTATCTGGTAATTTATATCCATCTGTTCTAGTATTATCATTTAATCTTTTGTAGTTTATGACCATTCTAGCCTTTCCTCTAACTATTTCATTATGATTTCGTACCATAAAGGCTGCTGATCTATGTTTTGAAGTTGATCTTCTTATTACTCCTAAGTCTAATAGTTCTTTAATTTGTATTTTGAAGTCTTCTTGATCTTGATTTGTGGCTTCAATAGAGGCCGTTTTTATTATATATTCTGGGTTTATGATATCTAATTTACATACTATATTATTATTTTCCCAATGTTTTAAGGGTTTTTCTCCTATTATTTCTATTTCATCTAGGATTTTTACTATATTATCTAAATCTTGTTGATTTTTTATTTCTCCTATTCTTTGTATTCCTGTCTTAAAATTATATAACTCTGTTTCCATTTCTATTAAAACATAGTTTTTATTAATTAATTCATCTTCTTCATCTATTTCTAATGTTTTCTCATATAATGTATTACATTCCCTTTTAACACATTGTATATTATTTTCACAATTGTCGCAACATTTTTCTTTATGTCTTAGTTTAGTTTCAATTTTATTAGTTAAAACTGAAGTATAAGTAATATTTTTCATAAAAAGTATTCCGTCTCTAGTTATTAAAGTTCCTCCTTTATTATGTAATATAAAATCTAATCCTAACACAAAATCTACCCTTATATCTAAATCTCTTACCCATATTTTATCCATTTTATAGGTAGGTTTATAGAATTCTGAACAAGTGTTTAAGAAACTTATTTGAGCTCTATCTATATAATGTCTATATATATTATGTGTTCCATCCATTTGCATTGCTGCAAGTGGTTTTTCTAAGGTTTTTATTAATTCTATGGGTACAATCTTTTTATTTAAAATACTTTTAGTACATCCTGAATCTATTAATGCTAAAGTCTCTATTTCATATTTTCCAATATGTAGTTTTGCCAATATTTTAATAGTATTTATATTTTTGTCTTCATTACATATTAAAGTATTTGATTCTTCATTCATTAGTTCTACTGGTTGTTCCTGTTGTATATTTTTTCCTTTTTCTAACCTTACTATTCTTTCTTCTAATTCTTTTATTTTTGCTTCTAGTACTAACACTTTTAAGTTTACTAGAGGTTCCTCTGTGTATGTTTCTTTTCCTTTCTGAGTTATTATTCCTAATTGAGTCTCTATGCAATTTATACATCCTTCTATAAAACATTTATTGCATTTAGCTCTTTTATGTTTGCTTGGGTACCATTTACACCAGTTACATGGATTACTATCTAATCCAGTGTCTTTTTCAAAATTATGTTCGCATTCTACTATATTCATAAAATTTATATTTAGATTATCTATATTCAAGTCTTCTATTCCTATTTCATTAATTAATTCTTCTCCTTCGGAATTAGAAGTATCTTCTTCTTTATTATTTTCATCTATATCAATACTTACTATAGAGTAAATACTTTCATTGTCTGACATATATTCGTCTACATTTAATAATGCTTCATTAAATTCTTCTACTAGTTGTGCATTTCTGGTTTTAGCATTATATCTTTTAGGACAAGTATTTGCTAAATGTTCTATACTTCCACATGTAAAACATTCTAGCTTATTTTTATAATTTCTATCTGTTCTATATTTTCTAACATGTCTGTCTCTATTTAGATATGGTTTTCTTGCTGAGGATTTTCTAAGGAAATATCCTTTCTTATTATATTTCTTATTATTTTGTGGATGGTATTTTTTATATCTTTTCTTTTTATATTGATCTTTATCATAACTTTGAGTTGTATATATTATCTCTTTACAAAAATTCATCTCATTTTGTTTTAGTTGTTTTTGTATTTGTAGATTAGTACATTTTTCTTGTAGTATTTCCATTATATGTTGTATTCTATGTCCTATTGACCATTTTGCTTGAGGGTTTTGAGCTACTCGTCTCTTTTAGTCCATCTTTCTTCTATTTCTCTTCCTAAAGCTCCTGGTAATTTATTAAATAATTTTTTACCTAAGTCTTGGTCAAAAGCGTTTCCACTAATTGTACAATAATAAAAATAATCATTTAAAAATTTCTTTATATAGTACCAATTACTTATACTTAATTGTTCTAGTTTTATTACTGCATTCGTTTGTAGAGCTAATAATCCACTATTTGGATCTTCTCCTGTTATTAATGTATGTATTTTATTTGTAAAGTTATAAGGATTTGGTCCTAATGACACTAAATACTGAAATTCTGATGGGAATTCTACTTTATAAGCTTCCCATAATGCTTTAGTTGATTCTCCTAAAAATGTTTCTAAATATTTATACATAGTTTCAGCATCAGTCTCTGTATAATTTTTTATAAAATCTGCTACTACTATTCCTTTCCATAAGTCTATTACTGAATTCCACCTTTGTGGATCATGTGCTGCTATATTAAGATTTTACCTTTACTTCCTCCTTCTTGGAGTATTATTGGTTCTTCTATAGGCATTCTTTTTCCCATAGGTTTTACTTCTATTGTTGGAGTATCTCCCTGTCTATATACTCTTCTACGTGGTATGTTTCCTGTGCTATTGTCTGCAGTATGTCCTTGTTCATTTGTTCTTTGAAATGGACTACTAGAACTAGCTGTTTCCATTAATTCTTTCTGACTAAGTATAGATTCTAATTCGGATATTTCACTATCATCGTCCTGTATATCTTGCATTTGTGTTATTATATTATTGCTTTTATCTAATTTATCTTGTAAATCTTTTTCTAATCTATATCCTTTATTATCATTTCTTTGTTCACATATTTTAAAATGAATATTACTTTCTCTAAACTTAAATCTTTTAATTTACATCCTTTGCATGTAAATAATCTATTATTATTTTCTTGCATATTTCTTTAGCTTTTTCTATAGCCATATCTACTGCATAATCTTCTTCTAATGTTATTCCATATTCATTCCTTCTAAAGGCATTTCCTCTATAGTACTTTTTCTTCAAAGTCTTTTTGAGCTCATAATTATAATCTGTGAATCTAATTGAAGGTTCTCTTTAGAATTGGATATATTAAGTGTGCATCGGGGGGGAACGCGGCTTTTTCGGGGAGATACATATAGAGAGAGAGATATATAGAAGAGAGAGGAGGAGAGAGAGAGACATATAGAGATAGAGAGATATAGAGAAATAGAGAGAGAGAGAGATAGAGCAGAGATAGATAGAGAGAGACAGAGAGACATATATATATATAGATATATATATATATGTGTAGTATATATATTATATTTTATATATATATATACATATACATATATATATATATATTCTACATATATTATATATTTACATATATATATATATTATATGTTATATATTATATATATATGTATATGTATATATATATATAGTATCTTGAGTGAGAATACACATCCATGATAAGGAAAAGTTCATGAATTATCTTAATGAATAATACAGTATTCAATGGATTTATAACACTTTTTTTTGAATGTTCATAGATAATGTGCCTCGTTAAAACCTTATCAGGAAAAACTTGTGGAAAAAAAATTGTAGTGAAGGAAAAAGAGTTAAACATATCTTTTGATACACACTATTTGTTGCATTATTAAAAACCTTGTCGGTAAAATTCAGTGGGACAAAACCTAAGTCAAGGAAAAAGGAGTGCAACGTGTATTATACTCTCCCTGATTAAAACATCATTTATTTCTTGGAAATTTTTTATTATTTATGATACATATAAATGACGTGGCAGACAAAACTTGCATGAGGCTACACTTAGGGCCCGTTTGGATGAGTTTAATAAAAGCAACTTTAAAAAAGTACTTTTGAAAGTGCTGAAACTTATTTTTAAAATAAGCAGTTATGCGTTTGGATAAAAATGCTGAAGTTAAAAAAAAAAAGTTGTTGATGTGTTTGGCAAATAAGTGCTGATAAACAGCTTTTTAAATCAAAATGTCTGAATACCCTTAAAAGCTGTTAACATGATAAAAGTTAATTAATTTATATTTTACAGCCATAAATAATTATATTTTGCTATCATTCACATATTTCTTTCTCATCACAAATTATTTATAAGAGGAATATAAACTTATATAGATTTTTAAGATATATAATTTGAATAGATTAAAGAACGATTTAAGATTTTATTTTAGTTTCATCCGTAGGTAATAATAATAGTCTATCATTCACATATTTCTTATTATTACAAATTATTTATAAGAGGAATATAAATTTTTATTTAAGTTATATGTGCAACTTATTTTACATTTTAATAATATATAATTTGAATAGATCACTTGAAAGATTTAAGATTTAGTTTATTTTCATTCATTAGTAATAGTAATTGTCTATCATCCACATGTGAAAAGGGAAAAATAGAAGAAATAGATGTTAGGGTTATGTGGGTAATTTAGAGATTGTATAAAAATATTAAGGGTAAAAAGGTAAAAATGTGGTCAACTTTAAATAGCTTATAAGCTGGGGAAAAAAAAGCACCCGTACCCCAGCTTTTAACTTTTGGCTTAAAATAAGTTTTTTTAAACTTAAAATAAGTTATTTTGAGGATTGCCAAACAGCTCAATAAGTCAAAAACCAGCTTTTAAATCAGTTTGACCAACTTTTAAGCTGAGCCAAACAGACTATTAAACTTTACCAAGTGAATAACTAGTCCCATTTCAAAAAATAGCCCAAACTATCGTTTCTCTCTCTTCCATTATAAAGTTTGTTTCCCTCTTTCTTGCTTTTTACATTTTTTTTTCTTTAGTTCCTTTTTCCACCATTGTTCAAAATTTTGCACTTCTATTCTTTATAATTTTTTTATTATGCTTCTGACATTGTGATACTATTTTCTCATTTTAATATTGATTATTTAAATTGCTAAAAGTAGTTATATAAAATTGTTTGTTAATTTATGAATTAAGATATAATTAATTATAATTTTAATATTATTATAATAATTAAAAAAAAATTGAAGTGTAAATAAAATTTATGAAGTTGAAAAAAATTAAAGATGCAAATTAGTAAAATTAATTTAGTTATTATTTCTTAAGAATTTTGTAAAAATGATTAGACTATTAATATGAAAAAAGGTATAAAACTTAATTTGTTCTTTTGTTCTTCTATTAACAATTTCATATTTTCAAAAGCACTTAAATATATCGAATGCTTGAGAAAATATGACGAAAAGGAGTATCAATGATCTTGACAAACAATTACATGAGTTTTAACTATTTTTCTGAAATTCAAAAAATAAAAAGCATCCATAAACACCTACGTAAATATATATTCTTTCCTTCCATTTATATGATATTTTAAAAAAAAATATAAATTCAAGCTAGGAGAAGTTCAATAAATATCTTGTTTATGTATTTTCCTTACATGTTTCTTTAGAAATTATAAATAAAAACTATAATTTTAACTTAACAAATTTTATTTATACTTTTTCAAAAAATTAATTGTTAGAATTAAAAAAATTGCTTATCTTAATTTAATAAACTAAAAATTAAATACAAACATCTATTTATTTCAATATAAATAAATAACATTAAATAGAAAAAAATATAAGGAGAATAAACTATATATATATATTATATATATATATATATATATATAATATATATATATATATATATATAATCATAAAAAAAATTCATTACGTAAAAAAGAAACAATATAAACTATTATATTAGCTAAAAAAAATTAAAAAAGAATCAAAAAATACATCAAGGAGTAAAAACAAAAAAAAAGAGGTCGAGAGAACTTAAAGATAACAGACAAATGGGTCTCGGAGATGTCCACTTGTCAGTTAAATGAGGTCTCATACAAGTATGAGTTGTCATACCGCATGCATGATAAAAATTTTCTAATTTCTTGCAATGATGTCATCCAGTCTTATATACCAACTTCTCTAATATTGATATTGACAGTGTCCTTGTGAATAAATCGCATTCACGAAAATATTGCACTTGTTAACTCACATCATTTTCTGATTTCATTGATATGACAAGACTTTGAGTTTAGCCGAATACATTCTTGAATAGCATTTTATTCGTCATGACATCATTGTTGCAACATGCAAGTAAATTGCTCATTCAATTTGTTCATATCAATAATTATCTTGTGGATACTTTCATCGGGAGTTGATTATTTTCGTACATTGTGGTTGATATATTCTTTTTCAAAGAAAAATAACACATTTACTGAATATGGTGTTTCCTTGATCTCAACCAGACGCACTCTCAACTTCCTTCATGGCGGGTTATAATTTCTGCATGAGGGCTACAAATGTCAGCTTCATTGATCGCCAAGATATTTATTATGTCTCGACATGTAAATAAATAGCGTGTTTGAGATTGAATTTTATGCGGATCAAATCAATAATTCGTATTTGCATAACCAATCAATTCTGACTTGAATTCCTTATAATAATATAAATTCATGTCTGTAGTCCTTCGAAGATATTCAAGTATGTGCTTAACACAATCTTAATGTCCTTACTTTCTCTATTTAAATTTATTTTATATTACTTTTGTTTTAATATGTTATATATTCAAAAATTACTTACAAATTCTGTAAAAGAAAAAAACTTTAAAAAAATTAAAAAAAGTAACTTAAAAATGACGTTAAAATAATATACATCACAATAATTAACAACTTCAAATATCTAAAAATACAAAAAATATAATTGATTCTTAAAATATTATTTGTATCACATAAATTGAAACATATATTATTTGAAAATCATTTTAAAAAAATACTATGAATCATAAATCATAATAAGTAGTAACTTAAAATATTAAAAAATTAGAATTATCTTATCTTAAAATTTTTAAAATTTTAATTATGTCACATAAATTAAAACAGAACCGTCTGACACGGCTGTCCATATCTAGTCTTATAATATAAGAGTATTCAAGATTATAACTCAGTTTCTACTACACGCAGTCCACAAATATCATTTCACCTTTCATAACATAAAATATCAAAAAAAAAGTTATCTTTTATTTCTTTAATTTCGTGGTGAATTTAACCCCTTTTTTGTGGTGAATTTAACCAATTGAGACAATGAAATAGATTTTGTTTACAGTAATGGGGCATGGATTTGGACATACATATACTATATATTTATAATACTCTCACTTGGATGTCCATGTATAAATTAAAGAGAGATAAATAAAACTTGTTTGTAATACACATTATTTACTGCCTCATTAAAAACCTTATCAGCAAAACCCAGTGGGATAAAACCTGATTAAGGGGAAAAAGTGCAACATGTATGTACTCCCCCTCATGAAAATATCATTTAATATCTCAAAGATGACATATTCCAATCTTGTATCTCAATTTCTCAAAGGATGAAGTTGTCAATGCCTTAGTAAACATACTGCTAGATTATTACTGGAATGAACTTGTTGAACATCTATTTCTCCCTTCTTTTGAAGGTCGTGAGTAAAGAAGAATCTTGGTGAAATATGTTTTGTTCTATCTCCTTTGATGTATCCTTATCTTATTTGAGCTATACATGTAGCGTTGTCTTCATATAATGTTGTTGGAGCATCTCTTTTTAAAGAAAGACCACATGCTTCTTGGATGTGTTGGGTTAGTGATTTTAACCACACACATTCTCGACTTGCTTCATGAATGGCTATTATCGCTGCATGATTTAAAGAAGTGGTAACAATAATTTGTTTTGTTGAACGCCATGATATAGTTATACCTCCACATGTAAATAAATAACTTAGATGGACCTTTATGTGGGTCTGAAAAATATCCAGCATCTGCATAGCCAATTAATTATGAATCGAATTTCTTTGAATAAAATAGTCCCAAAATAATAGTCCTTTGAAGGTATCTAAATATATGTTTAATACCATTTCAATGTCTTCGTGTTGGGAAAGAACTACATCTAGCTAATAAATTTACAGAAAAAGATATATCTGATCGAGAATTACTAGCAAGATACATCAATGCACCAATTGCACTAAGATATGGTATTTTAGAACCAAAAAGTTCTTCATCATTCTCATGAGGTCAAAATGTATCTTTATTAATATCAAGTGATCTCACAATCATTGGAATACTTAATGGATGTACTTTATCCATGTAAAATCTCTTTAAAATATTCTTAGTATATGTTGATTGATGGATATATACTCCATTTGTAAAATGTTTAATTCGTGGACCAAGATAAAATTTTGTCTTTCCAAGGTCTTTGATTCCAAATTCCTTTTTCAAACATTCTACTTCCTTTGAAAGCTCTTCGCGAGTTCCAATCATATTCAAGTCATGAATATATACAACTATAATAACAAATTTAAATCAAGACCTTTTAATAAATACACAATGACAAATTGAGTCAATTTTATACCCTTTTTTTAATAGCTATTCTCTAAGGCGATTATACCATTGCTCCAATCGTACAATGATTTTTGAAGTTTTATTGAACAACTTTCTCGGAAACCTTTATATATTTCAGGCATTTTAATCCAACAGGAATTTTCATAAAAACGTCATTGTCTAGTGAACCATATAAAAAGGTTGTAACGACATCCATTAGATGCATGTCAAGTTTTCATGAACTTTCAGATTTATAAGATACCTGAACATGATTGTATCCACCACAAGAGAATATGTCTCTATATAATCAATACTAGGTCTTTGCAAAAATCCTTGTGCTACAAGTTGTGCTTTATATCTTACGACTTTATTTTTGTCATTTTGTTATCACACAAAAAATCATTTATATCCCACTAGATTTATACCTTAAAGTGTTCAGACTATCGGTCCAAAAACTTTGCGTTTTTCAAGCAAAACTAAAACAACTTGAATTGCATTTTTTTCATTTTGGTCAATCATTTCTATGTCTACATTCTTCAACAGATTTTGGTTCAAGATCCTCATTTTGTTGCATTATTTCTATAGCAACATTATTGTAACACCTTGAAAATCTAAGACTCATTGTAAAGCCTAACATAGGTGTTATAAAGTCTAAGCACTGTTTCTAAGTCCATTTTTAAAGAATATAGATCATTTAGGAGATTTAAGAACCAAAACGTCCAAAACGTCCGGGAAGTTGGTTCAAAGGGGTGTTAGTATTCCTTAGCCTTTTTGACTAACTTTTAGGAGTCATAAATGTACGATAATTGGTCCGGGTTCGACTCCCCAAGGACCAACCAAGGGCCCTTGAGGAGGACCCCTGTAGTTTGATGCAGCACTGCCTGGCAGTGTGCATCCACGGGACAGACGACGGCCCGTGAGTGGATCGACTGGGCATCTATGTCACCATCGTCCCACAGTTACGCTGGTGTAGAAGGTCCCTTCACCTGCACAGTCTATGGAATCATCGATGGAGTGTAGAGGTGTAGGTTACGGTCGGTGTATGGATCGATGGGGCATCGATGTCATTGTCGTACAACACTAAAAAAATGGAGAAAAGCCTCGCTTGTACCAATCTCTGACCGAACTTACGGATGTGCAGCACGGAACATCGATGGACCAATGGTCCGTCGATTGAGGTCTCGTCGACGGGGTTTGTAATTTTTTGCACGTTTTAAATTTACTTCATTTAATTAATTGAGTGTTTTAGGGGGTTAGTTGGGTATTAAAGGGAAATCAATTAAGTTTATTAAGTCCTACTATAAATATCCTCAACCCTCATTAATCAAAAGACAACTCTCAAATAAACCCTCTTCCTTCTCTCTTCTTTCTCTCTCTAATTGGAAGACTCCATAGAAGCTTAGCTTGGAAGTTGAATTGGGGGTTCGAAAAGGGTGGATTCTCCATCAAATTGTTGAGAATCATTAAGGTATGGGTTCTATTCACCTTTGAGATCCTTTCCTCAAAGGGTTCCTTCAAAATAGATTTCAAAGTTGAGTTTTCTTATGGGTTTCATTCAATTACGAAATTGAAGTTATGGATTGAGTTGTTAATGAATTATTAGGTTTATATTGAGTAGATTAACATGTAATGAAACTTGTTTATGGTAATTGTTGATGGTTTGGTCAAAATTGAAGAGTATGATCCTCTATCCCTAACCCTATGTAGTGATCTTGACCTATATTGTATTGTGACCATTCAATTGAGTTGGTTGTTGATTAGATTACTATCCTATGGTGTTATTATGATTACATTAAGATGATCTATAGGCCTATCACGCTAGTTCTTAAGATGTGATTTAGGGTTATGAATTATAATGAGAAATTAGCCTATGTACCTTGTCTCAAGTTGTGATCTAAAGATGAATTGTGTTATAGAGATGCAATTGGTCTTGTTATCTTATTGGTTATCATTGTGTGATGATGTTACTCCCCAAGTTGGGTTGAGTTATGGGTTGATGTAAGACCTTGAAAATAGATTATGAGAAAGACTTGGTAAGTCTTAGAATCTCTATCTTTATTCCAATTGTGATTAATTGTTGTTAAGTCATGATATTACATTGGAGTATGCCTTATATTAGGATTATAGGGTGGTATGATGTTGAATTGAAATATCTTGACTATGTTGTGAGGTTGATTAAGGTGTATGTCCTATAAGGATGGTGAAAACTATCAATGTGCCTTAATATGTTATGAAATGCTAAAGTGTTAACTTCACTTATATGAATTGTGATAAAAGGACTTATACTCATACAATTCTTATTGAGATATTGATGATGATGATTATACAAGGGGTAGACCCTATGACCTAAATTAAGTTGTAATTGATAATTAAAGGCTTAAAGACATTTCAAAAAGGGAGTCTAGCTTAGCATCGAGTGAACTAGATAGAGGAGTGTTCTTTCCCACATAGGGAAGGTAGGAACACTTCATTATTACTCTTGAGATTGGAGACTATAATGCATGGCGCATAAAGAGGGTCCCAACTAAATCTCCTAGTTCCTGAACTATGTTGCCCCCATAGGAATACTATCTAGTGGATCCACATAGTTACTATGTTTCATGTTTTGGTACTACCTTGGAAAGTAGTCCGCCTTCTTTTGGTGTAGGATTTTATGACACCGGATTTCACACTAGCTCATATGGTCTATGTCGGTTAGGGAAAGATGTTCCCAAAAGGTAAAATGAATTAAAGGACTTGAACCCTAACTTGGATAACCTAAGGGGTCTAACTTAGTCTAGGTAGGGGTATGAGACACTACCTAAACATTGCACTAGTTAGCCTTGAGGGGAGTCTTAGGAGGACGTTCATATATTCGTTTATGTTTTGATAATATATTATGTATATATGATGACCATGGAACATTGTTGATATTATATGTTGATTAGTTCCTTTATGAATATGCCTTGGATTATAATGATAGTATATGATGAAATGCAAGTCTAAATGACATGATATGTAAAGTTGGACATTGGTCATGTTTTCTTGTTGAGGATACTGGATTGAGTAAGGTTATGGGGCTTTGAGTGGTCATTGCACTTGTTGAATTGATAAGGACTTGTGAGTTGTTGTCTCGCTTATTATGATATGTTTAACTCTTATTCATTCTTGTGATATTATTCCTTGATGTTAGGGTTGTAGTAAATCATGGTTTTCAAATATGTTGTGATGAGTATTCCTTGTGTGATAGTAAGTGTAACACCCGTATTCAAAATAGACCAAAAATTAGTTTTTTCAGAAAAATCAGCAGATGCAATCAACGGTGGCATCGACGGTCCGTAAGACAGATGACAGTCTGTCCTGCACAACCATCGATGGGATCAGAAACTCTAAAAAATTCAGCATGAAAATTGGGTTAGTCTTGATCGATGGACGAACCGACGGTCAGACGACGGTTCGTAGTCCTTGACAGTCGATCAAGAGCCCCATTCACCCACTCTCTGCCAAGAGCTACGGATGACCAGCACGGTCCGTAGGTGGAAAATTTGCAGACAGTTAAGGGAAAATGCAGTTGGATCAACTTCTAATGGTCATAAATCTTAGAAAAATGAATTATGTATCCCATAACCTACCCACAGATAGATAATTGAATTACCTTTCTATAGCCACCAACCTTGCTAAAATCAGACCTCCGAGTACAAAGTTATTCCCATTTTAGTAAAGGTTTGTCGAACAGGCCCAGTCGATGGACCCAACGACGGGGCGTCGGTCAGACGACAGACCGTCAGTCCTAGCCGTCGTTTGGTCTGATAGCAACTTTCCTAGGGGTCTTTTCGACCTTTCCCACTTCATTTAAATCCTAATTTACGTCGTTTTGACACTAAATCATCATATTTTAGTCAGTTTAAGCCTAAAACATAACTAAAACATATCTAAGTGAAATCATTAAATCAAAACTTAAGAAAATTAGAAGCAAGAGATGAGAAAAAGCTCAAGAACCCTAGTTCAAGAACGCAACAACTTCCAGCAGTTCCAGCCCCGAAACTTAAATATTTTTTCGTGGATTTCATCACCAGGTATGTCGGATTTCACTAGTGGGTTTCTTTCACCCATTGCGTCCCTAGTTTTCAGTCAGATTCTTGATTCTATTATCATGATAAAGCCTAGGGTTTATGGAACTTTGATAGAACTTCATGAACCTATTAAGTACATGTTCCAAATTGGATTATCATGTTATTACTCATATTATCGCATGAATTTCACAACCCTAGCTTTGTATTTCTTTAGTTGTTATTACACATGCTAGGTCAGATATTTCAGACACTTCATATATACATGCCTCAGTTATAAATGCATAATTACCAGATTAATTGTTGCATTCTCAATTTGGATGTTCAGTTTCGAGCTATCCGGTATTTACAGAGACTTAGACATAATTAGTTAATTAACCTAATTCATTGGGAGTATCATAATACCGAGTTGGACTAGGGTTTAGCGTACTCAATAGTGCCAGAACTACTAGCCAAGTAGGTTGTAAGTCCCCTTTGTGGGCAATCAGTTTAGTGATCACGCCAGCATGCCTTTATACCTTTGGCAAGGTATATTGGGTCCTCTCGATGGGGCGTATACATCGGACTCCACATTTAGCTCATGTGATTTTATTATCAATTATTAGTATCTCCCACAGATCAGTCAGACTCTCCGCATTGACCATTTATCAGTATATTTTGTATTCAGTTTTAGCATGCTATAAATTGGTCATTGCATCTAGTTAGCTCAGAATTCAGTTTATCATGTCAGATTATTATACTTGCTTTTATGCTTGTTCAGTTATGTTTTATTTCAGCTTTACTCTATCATACATGCTCAGTACCTTTCAAGTATTGATGCATACGTGCGCTATATCTTCTCGTGATGTAGCTTTAGGTTCTCAGCATCCAGACCATGTATAGATCGATTTCTGATTTCCAGTTCAGCAAATTCAATGGTGAGTCCTTATTTTCCGAGGAAAACACTCATGAGAGTCATTTCAGTCTTTAGTCATATTGTTTCAGATTTTGCTAGATTTAGCTAGGCCTTGTCCTAGTATTTCTAGTCCAGTTTAGAGTCTTATTTCAGACATAGTTAGATTCAGCTTAGTAATTGAGTTAATATTTCATTTGTATTAAACTCATTGTTTTCAAATATCTCAGTTATAGAATATGGGTATTCCCCATCTTTTCAGATTTAATTATGATTTAGCTTCCACATCAGTTTATTGTCTTTAGTATGCTCATGATCATGCCAGTAGAGTTAGTTTGAGATTACTTGTGGTCCTGGGTTCCGTGTCCGCGTCTCAGGGGTAGCTCGAGGCGTGACAATAAGCATGTTGGTTGATTGATATGACTTACTTGACCTTGCATTAAATCCATAAAAGGGTAAAATTGCATGTTTTTACTAAAAAGTCCCTTTTAGCATGATTTGCTTGTGTATGTGCATAAGATCTCATACTTAGTACATGTGGAGTACTAACCCCATTTTCTTCCCCTTTTTCTAAATATTTTAGGTTCCGGTCGTTGAGGAGTACATTATTGAAGGCTTGGATTCTTCTTTTTCTCCAAGTGGGGTAGGTCCTTAACTTTCTAGGGCAATGCCATCTTCTAGCATTGAATTTTGTTATGAGCTTATTGACTCTATCATTTCTTTCCTTGTTATTTGAATATTGTAATTTCGTATGACCTATACATGGCCTTGTTGAATTGATGTAAGGGTTATGCCCATATTGTGATATCCGTTTAGATGGTATGAGATGAGACAATCATTGAGACTATTTCTATATTCTTATATATGTATGTGCAATAAAAGTAAAAGGTTATGTAACCTTCCTATATGAAGGGTATATGTATACTCGATATGAATATATATTATGTGTACGTAAAGGTCTATGTAAACCTCCAAGTAGTGATAATGAAAGAATTAAATTTTTCCGCATTTTTCAACCTATCAATGTATTGACATGGAATTAAAAAGCTAGTCTTAGTCCTTCAAAATGACGACGATGCCGGTTACATCTAGGGGATAAACCTGGATGTGACAATTATATGCAAAAATATTATCGACAATTATATCATTTCGGTTCCATATTTTTCTTGATGAGACATAGTTTATTGAGATTTCTTCATTTTTTTAGGGGCCTGAACCTCTTCAAAGGTTTCATCAATTATTATGTCTCCTTGCTCTTCTTGAGAAGGTTCTTTCATATTATGACCATCTTGATCGTTACCTCATTTTCTTTTTAAGAATTTTTATCTTTGGAACCAATTGGTCTACCACGTTTTTAGCGCGACATATATTCACTTGTATTAATTAATTGTCCTATCGGGAAGTCAACTCAAATTGAAGTATTAACAGCTGGAATATGAGATTTAGTTACTCTTGATAGGTCAGTGAATGCATCTGGCAGTTGATTTACAATATTTTGTAAATGGATTATCTTTTGAACCTCCTGTTCACATTTCTTTGTAAGAGGATCTAAATGAGATAATTATAATGCATTCCAATTTATTTCGTTTTTCAGCTGCTAATTTTCTCCCCCTAATGTTGGGTATACTGATTCATCAAAATGACAATCAACAAATCTTGTCGTAAATAAATCTCCAGTCATAGGTTCAAAATATTTTATAATCAAAGGAGATTCATATCCAACATATATCTCCAACCTTCTTTGGGGACCCATCTTTGTACGTTGTAGTGGAGAAACTGAAATATATATCACACATCCAATTATTCTTAGATGAGAAATGTTCGGCTCCTGACCAAAAGTCAATTGTAATGGAGAGACTTTATAATAGCTTATCGGTCTGATCCGCACAATACATGTTGCACGTAAAATAGCATGACCCCATAATGAAATGGGAAGTTTTGTTCTCATAAACATTGGTCTAACAATTAATTGAAGACGTTTAATCAATGATTCCGCTAGACCATTTTGAGTATGAACATGAGCAACTGGATGCTCAACTGTTATCCCAGTTGATATACAATAACATTAAAAGCTTGGGATGTAAATTCACCAGCATTATCAAGACAAATTTTCTTAATTGTATAATCTGGAAATTGTGCTCTTAACTTTGTTATTTGAGCAAGTAATCTCGCAAATGTCATATTGTGCGTGGATAACAAGAACACATGTGACCATCTTGTAGATGCATCTATTAAAATAATGTAATATTTAAATGGTCCACATGATGGGTGAATCGGCTCACATATATCACCCTGTATACGTTCTAGAGATGCTGGAGATTCGATTCTCACTTTGATTAATGATGATCTAGTAATCAATTTGCCTTGAGAACATGCAGCACAAGAGAATTCGTTAGACTGAAGAATTTTATGATTTTTCAAAGAGTGTACATGTGAACTCTCAATTACTTTGCGCATCATATTAGAACCGGAACCGGTCATGTCAGATAATAAAATCATTTGATTTAGTAAATATTTTGTTTCTATGACAAGTGTTTTAACCATGATAATACTTGTATAGTATAAGCCGGATGAAAGAGCCGGTAACTTTCAAGTAAAAACTTCTTACCCGACATCATTGTAGTAATATAAAGATATTCATTCTTTTCATCACTTGTAGTCTCAATATGATAGTTATTTTGACGAATGTCTTTGAAACTTAATAAGTTTCTTTAATACTTACTACAATATATGCTTCATTGATTATCAAATTTGTTCCTCCGATAAGTATTAGGCTAGCTTTTTCGGACCCATTAATTAGTTTTATACGATGAGGTGTATATTAACATTAGCTTCTTCTTATCTCTTGTATGTTTTGTGGCACTAACTATAAGACATATATCATCATTATTGATTTTGGATCCAACTAAAGACTGAAAAATTTCATGTTCTTCATAAAAATTAAAGATATTATAAGAATATATATAAAAAAACTAATCTAAGAAACTATATGAAAATTATACTAAAATATATAAATTAATAAGACTTAATGACTTAAGGAAAAAAAAGATTTAAGAAGAATACAACATAGTATATATAATAGTAACATTTTTTTCATAATCTTATACCTAAATAGATGATTAGTTCTTCAATCAATATTCTCATAAAAATCTTCAGCTTCCAAATGAGTAATATTTGGAAGGCCTTCAAAATCATCATCATTATAAGCAAGATTTGCCTCAATATCTTCATATTTATTCGAGGGTGCTGCTTTATTACCATAACTTTGAAATGTCAAGTTCGCCTCCACAATATTATCTTTTCTTTCGAGAGAGGTTCGATAAAGATTCACAAATGATCAGGCATACGACATTCACGTGCCCAATGATCTTTCATGTCACATTTGTGACAAATATTGATTCTTCGTCGAGAAGGATTATTTTGAGAAACTTTGTTATTCTCATGTCTATTTTTACCATAATGATGATAATTTTTTCGTCCTCCACCACGTCCACGTCTTCGTCCAAGACCATGGCCACAACCACGATCACGTCCACGAGAATTGTTTTCTCTTGATTCAGACTGATTATGTGTTGCTACAACATTCGCTTCAGAGAATGGAGCAGACTCAGTGGGACAGGCTTCATGATTTTTCATCAACAAATTATTATGCTGCTCAGCTACAAGTAGGCATGTAATTAGTTCAGATTATTTCTTAAACCCCTTTTCACGGTATTGTTGTTGTAAAGACACATTTGAAGCGTGAAAAGTGGAAAAGGTTTTCTCAAGTCAGTCATCATTAGTGATAGTATCTCCACATAATTTTAATATGGAACTTACTTTATGAATAACAGAATTATACTCAGTTACAATTTTAAAATCTTGAAATCGAAGGTGTATTCACTCGTATTGAGCTTTTGGTAACACCATAAGTTTTATGTGGTGATACCTATCCTTCAAATTAATTAATAATTCAAGGAGGTCTTTCACAGTTAAATATTCAGTTTTTAATCCCTCGTGAAGATGATGTCAGAGAAAAATCATGGCCTTGATTTATCTTGACTTGATGCTTTATTTTCTTGTTTAATAGTATCACCAAGACCTTTAGCGTCAAGGTGAATTTCAGCATCAAGAACCCGTGACAAATAATTTTTTTCGACAATATCAAATACCACAAACTCAAGCTTTGATAAATTTGACAAGAAAAACACTTACAGAAGAAAATTGAATTAGAAATAACCAAGATAATTGAATTAAAATCTTTTAAAACAAATAAATTAAAATAGATTCACAAGATATATTCCTATAAAAATAATAATATGAATTTCTCTGTCATTAGCTAACATTAACAATAATACATCACATTTAAACTTGATGAGAAATTAATTTATCATATGTATCTAGTTAATTTTTCTTTTATAATAATATTTATTTTCAATTTTATTTAATAACCCAACCAATATATATTATGATGAGTGTACTAGTAGATCTATAATTTTATAAAACTTACTTGTTGATCTCAAAAAGAAACATTAGATTGACATGTCATGATCAATTTGGTGCAAGAACGTATATTTAAAAAGGGAGAAAGTTATATCATTCACTGTTTATAATAATAAGAAGAAGAAGAAAACTAAATTAATAAGCATTAAAAGTGAAAACTATTCATCAATATATATAAACAAAAACAGTAAAGGAAATATAACAACAAGAGGGAGAATAACCTTTTCTTTTATTCTTTGTTTAGTACCTTATATTTATATTAGTTAATAGATTCCAAAATTTAATTATGGTCAAGAAATAAAGTTATTAGAACAAACCTATTCGCTATGGTGAAACATATTTTAGTTAAATGATGATTGAGTGAAAAGTAAGTGAATTAGAATTAACATAAAAATAAAAAATATATCTATGATTCATGTGTTTGTCATATCTGCAATAGAATTATATTAATTCAAAGAAAATTAAAATTTCGTGCTAATAAAATGTAACGAAATATTAATAATATACTAAATAAAGAAGGAGAAAGTGATAAAGCAATAAAAGTAATAAGAGAGAGTAATATTTTCTTTACTATATTTTGATGGTGTTCACATTAAAGGGGTATTGTCCCTTTTATAAGAAAACACTTCCTTAGAGAAGTGATCATTCTACAGTAATGGGCCATGGGCCACGAATATACATATAATATAGGAAAAATCACATAATTATGTTACATTAAAAAAATATTTATCATCTGTCAATATTAATTTTCTAACCAAATATAATAATTTTTTAAATTAAATAAAGGGAAATTTTGCAAAGCAACAATATTTTAATATTTAATAGAATCTCTTAGCAATACTTTCAATATTTATTAAAAATGACAATATTTTAGTTTATTATGATTTGATTTGTGTATTTTTTATATAAAAAATAACGTAATGTAATTAAGAAATATTAAACTACAGAAAATCAAGGAAGGAAAATTTTTCAAATTAGATTAAAATGCTGAAAAATCTTCATCACTTTCCGTACAAAAATATTATGAGACCTAAAATCGACGGTCTCTTCCTTCAAAGGCCATTATTTGTCCTTATCTTTCAGAACTAGTTATTGTTATGAAATTTTATAATAATACCTTAGAATTTCATTTATTAAATTTGTTTTATTTTTTTTAATTTACAATTTTGAAAATCTATAATTTTATATGTTCTCCGGCATACTTTTATCACAGTATATTTATTTTATTTACCAGAATTTTGTATCTTTTCTTAAATCGTATCAGATATATTTTATTTGACATAGTTTTTTCACAATGCATTTATTATATTTACCAGAATTTGGTATCCTTTCTTTAATTATATTCATTCCATGTATGTCATTTGTTTTTGTATTCATTATTGTTTTCATTTTTTATTTTGTATAATGAAACTTGTAAATATTTAATAGTTCATATTCATTCCAATACGTATGTATGAATTTGGAGTTATTTAATTTAAACATATTTGTATTCATGTATTTTTTTTCATTGTGTATTTATTTTTCTCTTCAAAATTATGTTTCATTTTCTAAGTCATGTTCATTCCAATAGGTATATTATTTGCATTTGTATTCATTCTAGTTTTCTATATTGTATTTTGTATAATAATATGTAAAATACAAAAATAATATGATGGAAAAGTAAAAATAAAACTGAAAAGCAATGAATGAATATTTGTTGTAATCATTCTTAAATAAAATTTATAATTAGTTGGTATACCTTCGAAATGAATATAAATTAGAAAAAAATACAAAATTCATAAACTATGCAATGTGAGATTTTGAATAAAGACAAATATTAAAAGCTTACATATTGGTTTAAATACGAGTTGAGAAATGATACAAAATTTTGTAGAAGAAAAAACCATAAAACAAAACAAACTAATAGAAAGTTGTTATTTCAATGAATAAACTACGCAACTAGTTAGCATATGTTTATGATGAAAACAAATTAAGAACAAATACAAGATTCATGACTATGCAACATGAGATTTTGACTGAAAATGTAAACAAACTTTCATAAAATCGAGAATAATGACGGAAAATCTGTGACATGAACAATGCGAAATATGAACAATGACACTGAAAATAAATCAAAAGATATATAAAAACCTAATCGAAATTACCTTAACAAGATTCGCAATTTGATGAAATAATGTATATCTGATTGTTTATCAACCAAGAAAATCCTTGAATTAATGCATAAATTTTGTTGAAGAATCAAATTTTGAATAACTTTTGTTTGAAGAATAATAAAAATCTGAAAACTTGAAAGGTGAGAAATTTTTAAGAGAATGACATGAAAAGGGAAGAAACAAGATGAGGAGAGAATATTGTATTTATTTTAAATTTGTTATTGGTTAGAGTTTGATCCAATTATGGAATCTTTTAATTAATAAAAGAAAATTCCAAAATAATAAATGTGAATACAAATTATTTTTGAAAATATTGTCATTATAGTGTTTTAACAAATATTTTCAAGTGTTGATATTTTAACTAAATATGTTTTATATTATGACTATATAGCTAATTTTTCCTTAAATAAATTGTACATATACTTGCTTCTTTCTTTGCATGCATTTTTTAGTTTACTTCTCTTCTTCTGTTTATTTTTTTTTCTTCTCTTTCTCTGTCTCTTTTTTTTTTTCTCTTCTTCTTTAAAATTTCATTCATATAACTATTTTCAAATTAGTTTTTGTCCATATTCTTTTATTTTTGTTTAAAAACAAGACAAGAAAAATAACAGAAATTAAAGATTGAAAATTTGCACAAATTATATTTTCTAGCAGAAATTTCAAATATATAAAATTAAAACAGCAAAAATTCACCAATGATGGTTATTATGAAGCTTCAAATATTAAATTTATTATTTGAATTTTACGAATTTGTGAGTAGTTTTGATAGATTGTTCTCAAAAATAATTGAAAATATCATTTGGAGATTATATCTTAATTTTAAGAGGTTTTGATTAAGTTCATAAGTGATTTTAGGAGAAATATTAGATTGATAGTCAAAAAAGGTTAATTTTATGAAATCATATCACAATGTAGTAAAATTATATTAAAATCATAAACAATAAATTATATTCAAGAGTAATACAAGTTTAATTATGTCTATAGATTATTGTTATGTCTTTCGTTAGTTAAGTTTTCATTTATTCTTAATTTTATCTTCTAATTCAACTTTAGTATTGTGTAATACACTTTTAATGCAAATCTAATTCATTTTGTAGTTTGTTATTTGTCACTATTATATTAATTATTTAATTTGTTATTAATATAAGTTTAATTCACTCTATAAATCATTGTCTCGTCTTTCATTAGTTACATCTTTTTCATTCATGCTTAATTCTCTTTTCTAATTCAATTTTAGTATTTGTGTAATACACTTTTAATGCAAATTAATACATTTTGCAGTTTATTGGTTGATTTGTTACTATTAGATTACTTGTTTAATTTATTATTGATTCAAGTTTAATTCAATCTATAGATCAACGTTTGGTCTTTCATTTGTCACGTTTTTTATTCGTGATTAATTTTCTCTTTTAATTCAATTTTAATATTTGGTTTATACACTTTTTTATAAAAGTTTGTATTATAGTTTATTGATTGATTTGTTACTATTAATTTATTTCTTTAATTCAATATTGATACAAATTTTACTCAATTTACGGATAATAAAATGTTCTTTAGTTTACCACATTTTGCATTCAATTTAATTGCTTCTCTTTTTTGAGAGATCAAAAAAAAGCTCATAAAAAAGTGGATGAAAAAAAGAGAGGAAGAAAAAGCGTGACAGAGACAGAAAAATAGAGCGAAAAAGTGGGGGGAGAAAAAGAGCGATAGAAAAGAAAAAAAAAGCGAGAGAGATAATATAATTAAATACATAATATTATCATATATTGCTATAAATAATAATAATTAAAAAATATATAATTATTTTTAAAAAGAATCTAATCAATCCTATAATATATATTTAGTTACAACATATATAATATATTTAAAAGTAAAATTATATTATATATTCCCTCGTTCTAAAAATAACAATTCAATTTGATTTCATACTAAATTAAAGAAAATTACAAAAAAAGTTTATTACTAAAGTTATATTAAATATGTTGAAATACCTTTTAATTTTGTGATTTGAACCGGCAATTTAAAAATTAAAATAATAATTTAAATATATTATTGACCAATAAAGATACTAGCCATTTTGTGGTTATCTGCTTTCGTTGATTAAACTTGGCTGCCAATGAATCCACGACACCAAATGGAGGTCGTAATTGAATGACAACACTTTTATGGAGTTATGTTTAGGTATATTATTAATATAAAGTTTGGAGTTATTTTTTTTATAAAAACAATTTTTTATTGAAAAAAATCGTTATTGTGGTAGATCGATCTGTAAGAAACATGGAGAACACTAAGCAGCTAGTTTTCATTCCAGGGCCAGGAATGGGTCACCTCGTTGCTGCTATTGAAATTGGCAAATTACTCATCAGCAGAGCCAATTGGCTTTCAATTGTTTTCTTGGTCATTGATCTACCAATTGAAACCCGAGTTCATACCTATACAAATCAATCGCAGTCGAATCAACGCCTGCAATTCTTGCACCTTTCTTCTCCAAAAACTCAAACTAATCATCTTTCAAATCGAGAAACTCTTCTTGTGGAGACCTTCAATAATTCGAAGGAGCTGGTAAGAAATGCAATAATACAAAACTTCATGACAACTAGTCTTGTTGGTGTGGTTGTTGACATGTTTAGTGACAAAATGATTCAAGTAGCAACGGAGCTTGGTTTACCAAGCTATGTGTTTTTTACTTCTAGTGCTGCTTTTCTTGGACTTATGTTTTATGCACAGATACTTAAAGATGAACACAATCAAGACATCTCCGATTTTAAAAACTCGGATACGTTACTTCCTGTTTCGACTTATATCCATCCTCTTCCGGCTAAGGTTTTGCCCGATGCCATGTTGGATAAAATTGGCAGATTGCATTTACCTCTGTCTACTGCTCGAATGTTACGAAAAGTGAAAGGGATTATAATTAATACTTTTGTTGAGTTCGAGCTTCATTCGATTAATACCCTTGATAATGATGATGGGGTTCCGGTTATATACCCAATTGGGCCTATAATCAACTTGAATCAAGAGGCGGATGAGAGTATTAACAGCTGGTTAGATGAGCAACAAGATTCCTCTGTATTGTTCCTCTGTTTCGGGAGCTACGGTTCTTTTGACGAGGAACAGCTGAAGGAAATTGCAGTAGCTCTTGACCACAGCGGCTGCCGTTTCTTGTGGTCATTACGGCAGCCGCAGGGCAAGGGTGAAATAGGTGCTTCGGACGATGTTGCACGTCCGGAGCAAGTGTTGCCAGATGGTTTCTTGACAAGGAGTATGAATAGAGGGAAGGTGATTGGATGGGCACCTCAAGTGGCGGTGCTATCTCACAGGTCGAT
The DNA here is from genome assembly GCA_027704805.1 of Solanum corneliomulleri. NCBI lineage: Eukaryota > Viridiplantae > Streptophyta > Magnoliopsida > Solanales > Solanaceae > Solanum > Solanum corneliomulleri. The sequence goes on from JAKWIY010003058.1 coordinate 57,044,929, forward strand.
TGGAGGATTCATAACGCACTGTGGTTGGAATTCGATACTAGAAAGCTTGTGGTTTGGAGTTCCGATAGCAACATGGCCTATGTATGCAGAGCAGCAAGTAAATGCTTTCGAAATGGTGGTTGATTTAGAGATAGCTGTAGATATAAAGATGGAGTATCGGAGTGAGAGTCCGGTTTTGGTCACAGCAGAGGAGATAGAGTGTGCCATAAGGAGACTGATGTTTGATAGTAAAGAGGAGAAGAATGGTATCAGAAAGAAAATGGAAGAACTGAAAGAGAAAAGCAGGAAGACCTTGTTAGAAGGTGGATCATCATACTGTTTTCTGGAGAGTTTGATCAATGAGTTTAAGGATCAGAGTAGAGTACGTAAAGATATGATACCTGACACTAATTCAATTCAAAAAGTTAGCTCATGAGACGAGAATACGATAGCAAAGAGTTAGTATAATCTAAAATTGGTTTTCCTTTTAGTAGATATTTATATTTAAGTTGAGCTTTATAATGCTTTATAAGTTCGTTGATTTTCATAATCTTAATTATTAAGTGTATATTTTTTTGTTTTAATGACTTAATGGATCTAAATTCGCAAAGTTAAGTAAAGTTTTAAGAATTATTAGGATTTCTATTAAAGATTATAAAAATAATAGTTTATTAATTTTTTTTTGTGTCAATCGATTTTTATTGGGTTATCATTAACTATTATAGCCTATAATCATTATTGTTCTATCGTCATTGTTGCCTACTTTTATAAGCCATCCATCCCCACCCGATGGTCCCACTTACCAATAACAACCACCACTCTCGGTACAATCTACAATAATATCAGTTATTATGACTAATTAGTGAACATATTAGTGCTTTGTGCGTCATTATATAAAATGTTATGTTAAAAAATATATATATAGCAAGAATAGAAAGGACTTCTAAAGGTTCATGTATATAAATATAAAAGAGATTTTTTTAAAATCAATTTAATTCAATTTAAAATAGATTTTTTAAAAAAAAGTCAAATATAAATACTTACACTATAACTTCCTCCTCACACTAAAATATTCAAGCCTCGTACCTTATATCAAAATAAACATTTTTTATATTTAGAAAATTATTAGTACCGTGTAATTCACTTTTGATATTTGTTGTGAGGATTAATCAATTATAGGATAAGGAAAATTAAAGATATAATTTGTTTCTTTTTCGGTTTGGGTAGAATTGTATTACTCAATATCACTCCCCGCAGAATGACTATTTAATTTTCATATTTATGTTCAGCATCATCTACTGTTTGAATTTTATTTTTAAAAAATTATATTATATCCAAAGCCACAGAGAGGATACGGAATTTTTCTAGTCTTGACATCTTCAACGTGGTAAATAATTAAACCTCTCTATGCGACGCATAACGGATACAAAGCTAGGTTTTCTTACTTTGGAACTTCCTCTTTGAAAGTTAAGGGGAGGGGAGGGGAGGGGGGAGGGGAGGGGAGGGGGTAATTAAAATTCTTTAGTCGATTTCTTGTGTGGATCAGTTGACTCACCTGCAGAGTAGTATAACAGTATATCGTAAGAGTAAATGTAGTAAGTAAAACATTCAGAAAGTTTTTGTACTGCTTCGGAACACTGATGTGACGCCTACTTCCAGTCTTCTTGGGTTACAAGGGTTTCCTTAAAAACTTGTTGAGAACTTGGGTGTTACACAACCAAATTAAGAAGAGCCCTTGCACTACAAGAAAAGTGCTCATGACATGGAGATTTACCTGGGGATAATATAGTAAAATTCCCATGTAATTTGATTACCTGGAAAATTTCTTGCAAGATGAAATCAGATGGAAAAACCTTCGTAGATAACTCATACATGCGGATTTGTAAAGTTTGAGTTTCATGCCTAAACTATCACTTTTTAGTTGAGAAACACACCTCTCTCTTTTATAACACTCTCATCATGGTATGTGTAATACATATTCTCTCTCTTTTATACTAAAGAATTTCCATATCATACTCCACATGGAAAAAACATTCAACCTTGACAAAAATAAATAAACTATTAGTATTAGTTAAAATTAAAAATTAAAAAATTATTATAAAAAAAATATTTTCTTTATAAAATAAAATGTAAAATATTTTTCTTACCCCACACCATTTTTTTAAGTTTTTTATTTTGTTTAAATTTCTTTTATAAAAATATTTAATTTTTTACTTCATCTCCTCCCCCTATCCCCCACCCCCTCAAATACTAATTTTCAAAATCATTTTATTTTCTTAAAAATATAATTCTACACATCCCACTTTACCCTCCGCTTTCAAATTTTTCCCCCAGTGTTTAGACATACATATCGAAAATGTTTTTTATTTGTCGCCACAAGACTTTTTATATTTTTTAGTTATTTTATCTTATATTCGGTACACTAGTAGAATTTTTTTCTAAAAATATATGTACGTGCATATCTAACACAAAATAAGAAAAACGTAAAGAAGATAAAAATTAGGAGCGAAAAATTAAATAGGATGAGATAGATTTTTTAAAATAAAATAATATCAATTTCTATGGGGGAGAGGGAGGATGAAATATGAAATTTTTAAAAATATTTTATAAATGATTTGTTTTTTTAAAAAGGATGGGGTTGTCGCGGGGGAGAGGGGTAAGTGGAGGAGGTGGTGGTGTGAGATAAGAAAAATAATTTAACTTTTGATATCGATAGTAATCTTTAATTTTTAATGGATATTTATTTTTTATTATTTAATTTTTATCTAGATAAAATATTTTACCTATATAAAATGCCATGTGTCAAAGTTTTTTCATATAAAAGAGAGGCATTACACATACCATTGAGGTGTGTTTCTCAAACTAAAAAGTGATAGTTTAGGTATGAAACTCACACTTTCAATAGTTTAGGTATGAAACTAAAAAAAAGTGAATAGTTTATGTGAGTTTTTGACACTTATCTCTATTTTTTTTATGACAAGGAAAATCTGCAGCCGCTACCCGTTGGGTGTGCACAGAGTAAAACTTCCGCTCCTATGCAATAACTCGCAAAGGCATAATACATAAATGTGCCCTTTAACTTGGCTTCAAATTACATTTATGCCCTTCAACTTTGGATGTGCACAAATAGACACTTAAACTTGTATAAAGTTGAACTAATAGACACACGTGTCTTACATGTCATTTTTTATCCTATTTGTGTCGTACGTGTATTATATCATGTAGGAATCATGTGTTTATTTATTTAAAAGTTATATAGTTAAAGTGTCTGTTTGTGCATTATGAAAGTTGGAGGTCAAAGTTAAAATTTAAAGTCAAGTTTAGGGTCCAATATATGTATTATGTCACTTGCAAATCACATAGGAGAGGTAACTCGTACCAGGCAAGTCTAATGCGACAAGCTCCTCTGCTTTTAATTTTTTTTTCTCGTTTTGTGTTAGATAGATACATATGTTTTTTAAAAAAATTCTACGTGGATAGTAAGAATATTTTTTTTATAACATATGTATATATCTAACACAAATGATAAAATATATAAAAAAAAAATTGAGAGTGGTGAATTAGATGTGGTGGGGTAAAATTATTTCTTAAACAATAAAAATAAAAATAATATCTAACAAAAATGGGAAGGAGTGAGTGGCTTAATTAGAGTCGGAAGGAATATTTTTTCTAAAAACATATGTACATATTTAACACAAATGATAAAAATATAAAATGAAAAATTCAGACTAGTGAATTAGATGTGGCGGGGTAAAATTATTTCTAAACAATAAAAATAAAAATAATATCAAGCAAATATTGAGAAGGAAATGCTTCATTTGTTTTCATTAAGATTAAAATGTTTGAATTTGAATACACATTTGAATATTAAGATAAGCATGAAGATCTAAATGTATAAAACTGAATAAATATTTGAATATTAAGAAGTTGTCTCTGAATCTGAATACTAGATTATTGAGACTATTTTTTTTTAATATCTAAATGTACATATTAAATCAAACGTTGTATCAATAAAATATTATAAAAACGTCATTTTAGTAAAATAGTTTTTTAATAGAAAATAATATTTTGAACATTTTTATCGTAACAAGGTAATATGATTTATCTATTAAGAATTTAACATTAAGTTACATCATTAATATGAGTATTCTTTGCACTCAAAAGCTAATGCAATGTAAAATGATTTATATAGAGTAGTAATATATTATTTATAAAAATATTTTATTTATAATGGATATTTGTTATAGTTATCGATCAAATAATTAATACTTTCTTATTTTCTAGCACCATGCTAAATATTATATCATGAAGTGCTTATCAATTCAAATATATTGATTAATTTATGAAAATAAAAGACGTATTTTAGTAATGCAACAAATAGTGTGTATCAAAAGATATGTTTAACTCTTTTTCCTTCACTACAACTTTTTTTTTCCACAGGTTTTTCCTGATAAGGTTTTAACGAGGTACATTATCTATGAACATTCAAAAAAAAAGTGTTATAAATCCATTGAATAATGTATTATTCATTAAGATAATTCATAAACTTTTCCTTATCATGTATATGTGTGTGTATATATATATATATATATTATATATATATATATATATATATATATATATATATATATATATATTAGGGATAATGCCCAAGTACCCCCTCAACCTATGCCCGAAATCCCAGAGACACACTTATACTATACTAAGGTCTTATTACCCCCCTGAACTTATTTTATAAGTAATTTTCAACCCCTTTTTAGCCTACGTGGCACTAGTTTGAAAAAAAAGTCCACCATCGTTGGGCCCACAAAATAGTGCCACGTAGGTCGAAAAGGGGTAAAAAATTATTAATAAAATAAGTTCAGGGGGGTAATAGGACCTTAGTATAGTATAAGTGTGTCTCTGAGATTTCGGGCATAGGTTGAGGGGGTACTTGGACATTATCCCTATATATTACACATATTCTTTTTCCATTAAATTAAATTGAACACTTAATAACAAAATACATAAATACTTGGAATCAAATCTTTTTGGTTTTATGATGTTGTACGCACTCGAAAACACTCATATTGTCAAATGTTCAAAAGTAGATTATTGACGTAGTTCACCACCGCCGAAGCGCAGACTATTTACCTAGTAGATAAATAAAAGAGAAAACACAATGAATGTAGGTAAAAGATTATACAAGATAAAAATGTGTATTAACTTAATTTAAATACAAGATAAAGAAAATAAAAACTTTTTTAAATAAAATATTAAAAAAGAAATGAAATTATTTTTTAAAAATTATTTCTAAATTAATTATTTTTTAAAAATTATTTTTAATTAAAAATAATATTAAAACACATGGCAGGAGAGTGTGTACAAATACAACTAACTTGGGTAGAAGGTGTCACGTCAACAAAAAAGGTGCAATAAATATGAAAAAATAAGTTCGGGGGATAATAAGACCTTAGTTAAATTTAGGTGCGTCTCTTAGATTTTTGTCATAATTTAAGGGGTACTTATGTCTTATCCCATTTAGTTTTTAATATAATTAAATATTATTCTAAAATGTAATAAAATTCTATTTTTCTTTCCTCAATATCTATAAACACAATAGTTTGGTACGTGTCTTGTGTAATTTTTTTATGTACAAATTTGTCTTAAAACTAATTTAGAAATATTCTTAATGTAAAATACACTAAAATTTGAGATTGATTGATTTTTAGTATAATTGAAATCACTATTAAATTTTTACTGAATATAGTTTCTTTCAGAATTGGAAAAAAATATAATGTATTTTTATAAGCACTACAATGATAATAATTTGGAGGAGTTTAATTAGTAATGGATGGGTAGTGGATTAATTTATAAATTATACTAATAAGTTAAATTATAACAATTAATTTAGCGCCATGTATTTAAAAAAATATTTAAATAGTTCAAATTTAATAGCATTAAATAAGTGGTCAATTTTGAACCAAAAGGTGGATGACAAGGGTATTTTGGAGCCAATAGGTGGGTGACAAGGGTATTTTGGAGCCAATAGGTGGGTGAGAAGGGTATTTTGGAGCCAATAGGTGGGTGAAAAGGATATTTTGGAGCCAATAGGTGGATGAATGGTAATTTTGTACCATTTTCAATACTTTGAGGGTATTTTAGGCCTTTTTCTATATTTAATATTTTAAAAAATATTTAAATTTTACTAATCACTAAATTAATTTGTATTGTATTATTTAAATAATTTTAAAATCAATATTTCAACTTTTTTGGCCAATATTTCAATTTTTCACTTGTTTCAATATTTATATTTTTACATTCATAAATTAATATATATAATTTTTCAATATTTCTCTAAAAAACATTTGTTAATTAATACTCTATGGCCATTTCTTTTTATAGATAATACTTACTTAGATCTATATCAATTAAATTTTTTCCTATTAAGAAAAGTTTGACTCAAACATAAATTGTTATCAAATCCACCTTCATTTATTTTTATGCCTAAGTATTCTCTAATACAAATTACTTAAAAATTATTTGTACCCTATAAATAGGAGGTCGTTCTTAGCAAAGAAACACGCAACAACAATAAGAATAATAAATTCGTTTCATCCTCATATCCTAGTAAACACATTTCTCCCCCTCTTTCGAATTTAAACCATGGTTAAAAAGAAAGTGAAGTTGGCTTTCATCGAAAATAACACCGAGAGGAGAGTCTCATATAGAAAACGTCAAAAAGAATTCTTAACCAAGGCTCGTGAAATCAACACCCTTTGCGATGTTGAATTGGCTACCTTCATCGATAGCCCTTACCACAAAAAACCTGAGGTGTTCTCAAAGTTTGAGGATCTTACAACACAAGAAAAGCAACTCACGAAAAGAATCAATGAAATTGAGAATGAAATCGAGAAGGTAAGGAAAGAAAATAAGAAAATGGAGTATACAAACCAGATGTATGGATTGTTGAATGGTGAACAAATTCCCAATCGTATGAACCCAGAAGATCTCAGCGGTCTTACTTATGTGATCAATAAAAGCCTCAAACAGATAAATGATGCGATCAAAGCAAAAAGTCACGAAGATGATTCTACATCGACTGCTCCTCAAACTATTGCTGGACTCATGGATTCTAGTGTTACCAGCTCTGAGATGTCATGGGATCCTCTTTTGGCCCCTGTTGATGCTCCAGTACTATCAGAGATTCCTCTTTTGGTTCCATCTATTGTAATTAGTGAGACCAATTTTGAGAAGCCAAGCACTCCTCTTAATTCGGTTCGTGTAACACCCAAGTTCTGAACAAGTTCTTAATGAAACCCTTGTAACCCACATTGGTGTTCCGAACCAGTATAAAAATTATCTGAGTTTTTTACTTACTACATTTACTCTTACCATATATTGTTATACTAATTTGCAGGTAAGTCGACTGTCCCCACATAGAAAGTCGACTAAAGAATGTTTATTACCCCTCCCCCTTAAATTTCAAAGAGGAAGTTCAAAGTAAGCAAAACTAAGGTTGGTATCCGCTCCACTTCGCAGAGAGGGATTTAATTATTTATCATGTTGATGATATCAAGACATAAAACTCTGTATCCTCTCCGTGGCTTTGGGGGTATAATATTATTTCAAAAAAATAAAATTCAAACAGTAGGTGGTGGTGAACATTAATATGAAAATTAAATAGTCATCTTGCTAGAAGCAATATTGAGTGAGATCAGTCTATCGAAACTAAAAAAGAAACATATTATTGCTTTAATTATTCTTAACCTATATTTGATTAATCCGCACGACAAATATTGAATACGAATTACACGATACTAATAATTCTCAAATATGAAAAATGTTTATTTTGATATAATAAATGAGGTACGAGGTTTGAATGTTTTAGTGAGGATGAAATTATAGTGTAAGTGTTTATATTTGATTTAATTGATTTAAAAAAATCAATTTAAATTTATATACATGAACTGTTAAAAGTTTTTATATCCTTGCTATGTATTTTTTCTTAACTTTTTTATACAATGACACAAAGCACAAATATGTTCACTAATTAATTATGATAACTCACAGTACTTGTAACACTTCGAAAGTACAAGACCTTATCTAGAGCCTAATAGGAGTGTATAAGGGTTAGAACATTGTTTTAAGGTCATATATAATGTGTATAAGTCAATTAGGAAGTTTAAGAATCAAAATAACAAGAGACGTCTGAAAGTTAGTCTAATTGAACTAGTGAAACACTCTTAGATTTCGAAAAGGTTTGGGAGTGGTATATGAGGTCTAAAATATGTAACATGACTTTAGATAGGTAAATTCATGTAAATAGGGTAAAAACGTCCAGTTATGACCCCCCAAGGGTCGCCCTAGGGGTCCATGAAGGGACTCGAATTTGGCCAAGCAAGCTGTCTAAGGCAGCAAGTAATTACACATAGGAGGAGTGAGTCCGCGCCGCGGACTTGGGAGGATTTTGGGAAAAACTCAAGTCTGCGTCACGGGAAGATAGCAGACTTCATTGTCTCAAAAATTAATTTAGAAAATCATGCTGGAATAGCTCCGCTTTGCGGACTTGTTCCTCGACGAAAATCTGAAATTTGGAATTCAAGTTTGACTTAAGCAAAGGGTCAAATTAATTTTCAATTGGGTCGGAGCGGTAAAAATTAATTGAATGGGGTATTTTCAGAGCCACGTGTCATTTTCTCATATTAAAGCATAAAATGAATTTTTAATTTATTAAATATTGATCTGTTAAGTAAAAGGGTATATATGTGCCATTTCTATAACGGCAGGGGCATATATGGACCATTTTTTAAACGGAGGGTATATCAGCTCCAAATCATAAAGTTCAGGGGTAAATCAGACCCTTTTCCCTATATTTATAGAAGTGTCATGTGAGGATGAGTTCTTTGTCGTATTATCTTAATAACACCTTACTGTCATTTTAGTGAAAGTGCATTGGTTAATACTCTTTCCTCCTCTGTAAATTTTTAATTTTATATAATTAAGGATTAATTTTAAAGTTAAATTAGTTTATATTAATTTAATATCTTAAATAAGAAATTTAAATATTCAAGAACTATTTTAAAAGTGCTATAAATTTTAATTTTTTACATTATAATCAGGTCAAATACAAAATAGATTCTTAAGTTTGTTGGATTCCTTTCAGGTACTCTAACTATGCTATTTTCCTATTAAATCAGTGAACCATCCATAATTTATTCCTTTTAATATCGTTGGCTGGTGTAGAATCAGATTTCGTGAGGAGTATTAATAGAGGATACATATGTTGTTCCAGAACTCATTAGTCCAATTGATAGTGAAACTGTTCAAGAATAATTGTATTTTACTTCAAGTCATTTGAACACACTAGAAAACAAATGAGACTAACACAAAATTTATTTTCATTCCTTCAACCAAAATCATTACAATACGAACACAATTGAAGACATATACGATAGAAAAGCCGATCAAAATTAGCCAACTATGTTTAGAAAATAAATTATGAGTGATTTAATAATTTAATAAAAAATAACATAATTAAAATATCTAAATAAGTCAATAAATTTAAAAATTTATTTATAAATTCAGCCTTATAATTATTATGGTTTCACCCTTTAAAAAAAGGGCAAGGAAAAAAATTGACGAAAGAGTGTGTGCTATTTTAATTGGGGCAACCCACATGACTCGTGAGCTGTAGTTTAGTTGGGAAGCCAAAAATAAGAAAGCATCCGCAAAATGTGATAACCATATATTTCATACAAAAAGAGTAGCGAGAAAGAGAAATTAGCAGTTGAATTGAAAAAATCATACCTTGACAAAGATTAAATAACGTATTAGTATTAATTAAAGGTTAAGATTAAAATATTATTATTTACAAAAACATTTTTAAAAAATATAAAACTAATATATTTTCTTACCCACTCCATCACCTCCTCCACATCACCCCTCCCACCACCACCCCAAAAATTTTTATTTTTAATCTTTTTATAATATACTTTTTTTAAAAAAAAATCTTATTTCATCCCCCTCCCTCTCATACCCTTTCAATTTTTAGATGTTTTTTTTTAAAAAAAAAAATAATTACCCCACCCACCTAATTCTCTCTCCCATTTTTTTTTTAAAAAAATTATATGTTAGATATATACATGGTTTGTTTAAAAGTGTTTTCCACTGCAAGATCATTTATAAATAAATTTTTTATATATATTATATTCCGTACATAAGTAAAAAGTATATTAGTCTAAGAAAATGTATATATATATATCTAACAAGGCAAAAAAAAAGAAAATATATAAAAAAAAATAATTTGAAAACGGAGTGGGTGGTTTGGGGGGGGGGGGGGTGGAGTTGGATTGTCAGGGGGGTACAGGGTAGTAGGTGATGGAGTAGGTAAGAAAAATCTTTTGAATTTCATTTTAAAAGTGAATTTCTTATTTTGGGGATAGTGATATTTCGATTTTTATTTTTTATTTAATATTTTAATAATTTATTTAATTTTTGATTAAATTGGAATGATTTATTTCATATAAAATTCCACGTGACAAAATATTTTTAAATAAAAAGAGATTAATTAACGAAATTCAATAATTTAGGAAGATATTTTTTTTGACAGTTCACTTTTGAATTTTTATTTATAGCAGTGTCATGTGAGGGGATGTGCACTTTATATATTATTGTAACATCTTTCTTCCACTTTAGTGAAAGTTCATTAGCAGTTGAATTGAAAGAAACAATCTGATCCTATGGAGAAATTAGCAGAACTGATTCTGATCCCTTCTCCGGCAATGGGCCATGTTGCTCAGATGTTGGAGTTAGCCAAGCTTTTCATCAATCGAAATCATCAACTCTCAATCACTGTCCTCATTATGAAACTCCCTGATTACATCGACCCTGTTAGTGGCCCTTTTGTTGACTCTGTAATTGATTCATCATCCTCTGAGCGTCTTCGATTCTTTGAATTACCACCTGTTGATCCAACCCCAGAATGGAGCTCTAAAACTCGAGGACACTTTGTTAACAGATTAGTACAAACTCAAAAATCTCGAATCAGGGAATTTTTTATAAGTCAACGTGGCGGTGTTAAACTTGCTGGATTTGTTGTAGACATGTTATGCACTCCATTGATGGATGTAGCTGAAGAGTTTGGGATCCCGAGCTATGTGTTTTTCACTTCCCCTGCTGCTTTTCTTGGGTTGATGATTCATTTCCAGTTTCTTGAAGATGAGTGTTCGAGAGATGTTTCCAGTTTCAAAAACTCTGATGGTACTGCTCTGTTATCATTTCCTAGCTATGCATACCCTGTTCCTACGAACGTATTGCCAATGGTTCTAGTCGATAGAGACACATGGTTAGGGAGATTTCTCGATTTTGCTCGTGGGTATAGAAAAGCCAAAGGAATCATCATCAACACTTTCGCTGAACTAGAAGAATACGCCTTGGATGCATACAATAACAACAACCTATCAAGATCTGAACAAGCTCATCTCCTGCCATCCATCTATCCAATTGGACCAATTTTAAACCAATCGAAATCACAGTCGGAGTCAGAGGAGGCAGAAATAACAAATTGGCTGGACAAACAGCCACCGAACTCGGTGGTGCTACTCTGTTTTGGGAGCCAGGGGAGTTTACCAACGGATCAAGTGAAACAGATCGCTATAGCTCTCGATAACATTGGTTGCCGTTTCTTATGGTCTTTACGTCGTCCACCTCAGAGCAACAACGCTCAATTTCCAGGAGAATACACGAGCTATTCGGAAATCTTGCCTGAAGGATTCCTAAAGAGAACAGAGGAAAAAGGGAAAGTGGTAGGATGGGTTCCACAATTGAAAGTGTTGTCTCACGAAGCAATCGGGGGATTTGTATCACACTGTGGATGGAATTCGATACTTGAAAGCTTATGGTATGGTGTGCCTATAGCAACATGGCCATTGCACTCAGAACAGCAGGTTAACGCGTTTCAATTAGTGAAAGAAATAGGAGTAGCAGTGGAGATTACTTTAGATTACTGCGAGAGGAATAAAGATCAAGCTATAGTAACAGCAGAAGCCATCGAAAATGGGATAAGTAAATTGATGGAAACTAACTCCGCAGTAAAACATGAAGCAATGATGATGAAAGAGAAGAGCAGAGCCAGCGTAAGGGAGGGTGGTTCATCATACTTGGCCTTCAGCAAACTTATCAATGAACTACTCAAGAATGCAGATGTATAACTATTGATCTATTCAGGATTGTACTAAATTATTATCTCCACTTAATTACTTAACTTTAATATCAATAAAATTATTATAAAAATCACTAACCAAATTTATTATTAAGTGTTAATATCTTCTACCCAATATACTATTCTTTGTTAATCACATCTTCTGATACTTACTTTTTGTAATAAAAGTTTTGCTTTGTTGGGGGTGGTGGGGGAATATTTGAAAGACGAAAAAAAATACAAAAGATTCTCATATTAAATTCCAAAGTTTCATGCGTTAAAAAAAAGAATGACTTACTTTAATTTAAACTGAGTTTAAAAAAATATTTTTTAATTTTGTGTTTTTAATTTAAAAATATATCAAAATATTTTTTAATTTTGTAATCTTAAACATGTTACGTGAAAAACTAAAATTAACGTATTATAAAAAAGAAATATTTTATAAAAGACAAATTAAAAAAAGAAATAGAAACATTATTTTTAAAACTAAGGAGTAAAAACTTTTGTCTAAAAACAATAAAGTATCATGCAGTGGGGGTTGCACTTGACAATTAAAGTACCCTGAAATCTGAGAGACGTTTGGTAAAGTCTTTAAAATAATGCATATATTATTGGTAAAAAGGTCAAATATATTTTCAAACTTTTAAAAATGATACATATATGTTTTTGTTATATTTTTGAGTCATAAATATTTGTATCGTTATAATTTTGGATCATACATATTCTTTGGTTAAACGGAAAAATACCTGGCATGATCTCAAATATTTGTCTTATTTTATTCTATTTTTTAACCAAAAAATATTTTTTTATTTCAAAAGTTATTTAATTTTTAATCCAATTTTTATTTATTTTTTAATCCATTCATTCACTTGGCTGATTCTATTGATCTCCATTATCAATACATCTAATTTCAACTCGATCCAACACCCATTTTCATAGCTTGATCATCACCCATTTCTAATTAATCATTATTGGCAAGATCCTTCTCAAATTTTAATGTCAATAATTCAAAATAGATCTATTTTCAAGCTCTCTAGATTTTCATCACTCTCCTCCCATAAATCTCAGATCAATGGTGAAAGTCTGCAATTTCAAGCTCTGCAGATCTGCAATTTCAAGCTTTGTAAACCAAAATATGATTGAGAAAAAACAACACCCACAATTCAAAAATAAGAAAAGTGAGCGGATCAAACTACTCAAATCTAAGCGCCAGGAGAATAGAAGACAAATTTAATCCTTTACATACATAGAAGCAATTAGAGCTTCCAGAAAGTGTTTTCCGAAATAGCACCATAAACCCTATATCTCAACCACATTAGAAAAACAAATAAATCAAAGTTCGATCTTTGGCTAAGAAATAGATACGAGCCCTAACAGATTATTTATTTTTCTTTCCTTCGAATTTTCCGGCGATATAGCGGCGTTTCTGGTGCCGCTGGTGATAGAGAGGAATGGAGAGAGAAAGAGAAGAGAGTGTTGAGCAGTTAACAAAGTGTACAGCTGTCGATTAGTGATTAGTTAACAACTTTGAGTTAGTTAGAAAGTAGTTAGTTGATTCTTTAATGTAAAGGATATATATATTAGAAGAGTTAGTTCTGTTAGAGTTAGTTTTTCAGTTTTACAATGTGTATTGTGTGATCATTTTGCTGAAAGGAATCAAACTTCTTTCCTTATCCCTCCATTGTGATGTCTTCTCTTACTTTCTCTTTCTTCTCTTCTTCATTCTTCATTGATTGATCAGTTGATCAACTTAACATGGTATCAGTATGCGGTGAGGAGGAAGAGGCTAGAAGCTGTAACTGGTCTTCATCTTCATCTTCTACATTTTTTTTTGGATTTACGAAGGACTCAGTTGGATCTGATCCATGGCGATCGAGAATGATTCACTGGAGGACATACGAGCAGCAGAACACAAGTGAAACTGCTGGGAATTTGGTGGTGATTGATCACAATCATCCACTATACTTGAGCTCTTCAGATGTACCTGGAGCTCTATCTGTGGGAATTCAATGACAGGAATGGAGAACTATACATTGTGGAGAGCAGAGCTATGGAGATCGCATTACTTGGACGAAACAAGATAGGCTTTATAGATGGATCTGTTTTACGTACTGATTTCGAAGGGAATTTGAAAAAAATTTGGGATCGATGCAATGCCATTGTTATTTCTTGGCTTACCTGCAATGTCAGTAAGGAGTTGCTTAGTGGCATTTTGTACTCGCCTAGTGCACATCAGGTATGGCTTGACCTCAAGGAGAGATTTGACAAGATAAATGGATCGAGACTTTATCAATTGCATAGGAACATATTCACTCTAACACAGGGAGTATTGAGTGTCTCTGCTTATTACACAAAATTGAAGAATCTATGGGATGAATATGATTCGATTTTGCCTCCACCAAGTTGTGATTGTAACAAATCTAAGGAGTATGTTGAGCAGTTACAGTATCAACGATTGTTGCAGTTTTTGATGGGGTTGAACGATGGCTATTCATCAGCTAGAGGTCAAATTCTAATGATGAACAATTTACCAAATGTTAATCAAGCATATGCTCTAGTGATCCAGGATGAAAGTCAAAGAGGAATTGCAGGCAATATCAGTGAAGGAATTGAATCCTTAGCTATGTACACTGCCAGGAATAATAGACAATCTCAGAATTCAAAGAAAGGTTACCACACAATGTATTGTGATTATTGCAACATGAAAGGTCATGATAGGGCTAACTGCAATAAGCTAAAGAAATGTGATAATTGTCATGCAACTGGACATGTGAAAGACAATTGCTACTTGTTGATTGGTTATCCAGAAAATTTTAAAGGAAGGAAGAAGGTTAACTATGTCAATGCAGGAGGAGTACAGCTGCAAGAAACATTGGATAATGCAGGAAAGAGTGCTATGAATTCACGACTACATGATGAGAAGGTTCACATGGATAGAGCATTGCAAGGATATGAAGAAAGTTATGGTGATATACCTAACCAGCTAGGGAAGTTAATACACAAGGCAACACCTACACAGCTTCAACAAATGCTTGGAATCTTGCAAGGCAATAATGAGTCCTTGAATCCTCAAAGCTGTGTTAATCTGGCAGGTAATCCCAATTGTTGTTTGAAGTGGATTATAGATACTGGAGCATCAGATCATATGATCAATAATCATACATTTTTACATAATAAACACACCATACATAGCACAGGGCAGGTGCAATTACCCACAGGAGAATCAGCTACTGTATCCCACATTGGAAGTTTACAATTGAATGCTACTGAAGTGATCAGTAATGTTTTGTGTATACCAGCCTTCAGGTTTAATCTGTTGTCTGTGAACAAGCTAACAAGGGAATTAAACTGTTGTGTTTCTTTCTTTCCTACACATTGCATTTTTCAGGACCTCTCATCTGGGAAGGTCAAGGGGATTGGTAAAGTAGAAGAAGGTTTGTATGTGATGCACTGGAACTGGAATGAGACACCACAAGGAAACAACTCTCTCATAATGTCTGCAATAAAAGAGGGAGGTGGAGATCCAGCACTTTGGCATAGAAGGTTGGGACATGTTCCAATGAAAGTGCTCAGGAAGATTAAAGAGTTCAACACTAATAGTAATTTTACTATTGATCATTGTCATATTTGTCCACAAGCTAGACAAACAAGGATGCCTTTTCCAAATAGTAGTACCAATGTAAATGCTGTTTTTGATTTGATACACATGGATGTATGGGGTCCATATAAAATAGCTACTCATGATGGAATGAAATATTTTCTCACACTAGTTGATGACAAGTCTAGATGGACATGGACTTTCTTAATAAGATTGAAGTCTGATGTAGTTGTTGTTCTGAAACATTTCCTGATAATGATAAAAAATCAGTTTGGCAAGTGTGTTAAAGTGTTTAGATCTGATAATGGAGGTGAGTTTATGAATGCTACTTGTCATGATCTGTTTATGTCACATGGCATTGTTCATCAAAGATCTTGTCCACATACTCCTCAACAAAATGGAGTTGCAGAAAGAAAACACAGGCACCTATTGGAAACAGCAAGGGCTATTAAGCTTCAAGTTACTTGCCAAACAGATTCTGGGGATTATGTATAGAAGCTGCTACATACATTATCAACAGGATTCCTTTGTCTGCACTGAAAGATAGAACACCATTTGAGATAATGTACAATCGACAACCATTATTATCACATCTCAGAGTGATAGGATGTCTTGGATTTGCTACAAACTTGGATAAAAGTGATAAGTTTGAGCCTAGAGCTAGAAGAGCTGTGTTGATGGGATATGCTGTGAATCAGAAGGGCTATAAACTGTTAGACATTGCATCACAGACATTTTTTGTCAGCAGGGATGTTGTTTTTTATGAACAAGAGTTTCCTTTTCAGTCATCAAGTCTTGGACAAGCAGATGATCCAGACATTATATTGTCATACTCAAATAATGGTGATTGTGAACTCACACCTTGTGTTATTATAAGGGATGACATACATGAGACTGAGTTACCTCAACATCTTATCTCTGAAGATGAAGTTATTCCACAGGTACCACAATCTGATGATGTTAACATCAGAAAATCACACAGGACAAGCAAGCCTCCCATATGGCATGCAGACTACATTCTATCAAAAAATAGTAAAGCTGGACAGTGTTTGTATCCAATTGAAGATGTCATGGATTATTGTAGCATTACACCATCCTACAAGAGTTTCATCAGTAAGTTTTCTCAAGAAAGGGAACCTACATCTTATCAAGAAGCAGTTCATGATCCTAGATGGATTGAAGCCATGAGACTTGAGATACAGGCCTTGGAGGACAATCACACATGGGAGATCACTAAGTTACCTAAGGACAAGAAAGCAATAGGATGCAAATGGGTATACAAGATCAAATATAAGGCTGATGGAGATGTTGATAGATTTAAAGCTCGATTGGTAGCTAAGGGCTATAATCAAAAGGAAGGTCTGGATTATCAAGAGACTTTCTCACCTGTTGTGAAGATGGTGACTGTGAGAACTGTCATAGCCTTAGCTGCTGCAAAGCAGTGGCACATTCATCAAATGGATGTTTTCAATGCATTTCTTCAAGGTGATTTGAATGAGGAAGTTTATATGGAATTGCCTTTGGGTTGTGTCCATGCAAGTGAGCAGGGGTTAGTGTGTAGGCTCACAAAGTCACTTTATGGACTTAAACAAGCCAGCAGGCAATGGAATATAAAATTGACTACAACATTGATCAACTCAGGATTTAGACAGAGTCATCATGATTACTCTTTGTTCACAAAGCATCAAGGAGACAGTATGGTGGTGTTATTAGTTTATGTTGATGATCTCCTAATCACAGGTAATGATCACAAGATGATCTTAGAGACAAAAGGAATCCTCAAAGACAGCTTCAAAATCAAGGATTTAGGAGAATTGAGATACTTCCTAGGGATTGAATTTGCCAGAAACAGTACTGGAATCCTTATGCATCAGAGGAAATATTGTCTTGAGCTAATCTCAGACATGGGATTGTCAAGTTCGAAACCTGTTGGAGCACCTATTGAGTTGAATAAAAGGTTGACAACTACAGAATTTGATCTACATTTTTCCCCTGCTGATAAGCATGACAAATTATTGAAGGATCCTGGAGTGTATCAGAAATTGATTGGAAGATTACTTTATCTTACCATAACAAGACCAGACATTGCATTTTCAGTGCAACTTCTAAGTCAATTTATGCATAGCCCAAAAACATCTCATATGGATGCAGCAATGAGAGTGGTTAGGTACATAAAACAGTCACCAGGTCTAGGGATTTTCATGACAAGTGCTGTTGACAATCAGTTGAAGGCCTATTGTGATGCAGATTGGGCATCATGTCCAAACAATAGGAAGTCGATAACTGGCTACATAGTTACTTATGGAGAATCACTAATATCTTGGAAGTCCAAGAAACAAAGCACCATTTCAAGAAGTTCAGCCGAGGCAGAATACAGAAGTTTAGCTTCAACAGTTGCAGAAATCGTATGGTTGGTTGGAATATTCAAGGAACTAGGAATGCAAGTTGAGTTACCTGTGCTTATACACACTGATAGTAAGTCAGCTATACAGATAGCAGCCAATCCAGTTTTTCATGAACGAACTAAACACATAGATATTGACTGTCACTTCATTAGAGAGAAGATTCAGTTAGGATTGGTTCAACCAGTGTATTTGAATACATCAGAGCAACCTGCAGACTTGCTCACAAAAGGCCTTACATGTGCACAACACAGATATCTACTTACCAAGCTAGGAATGAAGAATGTTTTTCATACACCTAGCTTGAGGGAGGATGTTGAGCAGTTAACAAAGTGTACAGCTGTCGATTAGTGATTAGTTAACAACTTTGAGTTAGTTAGAAAGTAGTTAGTTGATTCTTTAATGTAAAGGATATATATATTAGAAGAGTTAGTTCTGTTAGAGTTAGTTTTTCAGTTTTACAATGTGTATTGTGTGATCATTTTGCTGAAAGGAATCAAAGCTTTCCTTTCCCTCCATTGTTGATCTTCCTTACTTTCTTCTTCTATTCTTCATTGATTGATCAGTTGATCAACTTAACAGAGAGATATTAAATTTTGAATAAAAATGGAATGGAGAGAGAAAGAGAAGAGAGAGATTAAATTTTGGATAAAAATGAAATGTAGAGAGAAAGAGAAGAGAGAGACTAAATTTTGGATAAAAAATAAAATAAAACAGGATAAGTATTTGAGATCATGCTACGTTTCTTTATGTTTAACCAAAGGTTATATGATCCAAAATTATGATGGTAAGGATATTTATGACCCAAAAGTATAACGAAAGATATATATATCATTTTTAAAAGTTTGAAGTTATATTTGACCTTTTTTCCTATATTATTTCGTATACTATTAGGGATCGCTTGGTAGACCTCATCAAAATAAAGAGTTCATGTATTATAGATGATATTATTTAGTACTATGTTTGGTTGAAAATTGCGTCAATGTATAACTAATACATAGATTAGTTATATCTTTTACATGGTATTATATTATGTATCACTAATACCTTCTATGTGGAGGTAGTAGCAATACATAGGATATAGAGTCTGTTTGGCTCAGCTTAAAAGCTGGTCAAACTGACTTAAAAACTGGTTTTTGACTTATTTAGTTGTTTATCAATCCTCAAAATAACATATTTTAAGTTAAAAAAAAAATATTTTAAGCCAAAAGTTAAAAGCTGGGATAGGAGTGCTTTTTTTTAAGCCAAAAGTTAAAAGTTTTTTTTTCATTCAATATCTGATTATTTTATTGGAATCAGATATTTCAAAGTTCATTCTGCAAAATATCGTTCTCAATAATGTTTTTTCTATTTTAAATACTTAAATTAAAAATCTTTTATTAATAAGTAAACATTTCACGTAATAACTGATATTGTTTGAGTATTGTTCTTAGACAAAGCACTATTTTTTTTAAGCTGGTCAAACTGACTTAAAAGGTGGTTTTTGACTTATTTAACTATTTGGCAATACTCAAAATAGCTTATTTTAAGTTAAAAAAAACTTATTTTAAGCCAAAAGTTAAAAGCTGGGGTAGGAGTGCTTTTTTTTTTTAGCTTATAAGCTGTTTTAAGTAGACCACATTTTTATGTTTTTTCCCTTAATATTTTTATACAATCTCAAAATTACCCATATAACCCTAACATCTCTTTCTTCTATTTTTCTCTTTTCACGTTTGGCATAACAACTTCAGCACTTTTATCCAAACGCATAACTGCTTATTTTAAAAATAAGTTTCAGCACTTTGAAAAGTATTTTTTTAAAGCTGCTTTTATTAAGCCATCCAAACGGGCCCTTAATTATGCATTAGATATACTCATTAAACTAAATATTTAAACTATAAACTCTTATCATATATATTCAATATAATTTATTTTAATTTCCTCCTTTTAAGTGTTGAGAATTGAGAGTTGGATAACAAGAATATTCCACTAGTTAACTTTTGATTTTATTATTATTATTATTATTATTGTTATTATGATTATCATTATTATTATTATATATACAGAATAGATCTAAATAAAAACTCACAATAAAGGAAGAAATATTTAAAAAAAATTCAAACAACAAATATGATGTAAGAGAAACATATACATGTGTCAAAGAAAATTCAGTAATCAATAAGTTATATACTTCACACATCTACTATACTATTGTAATCAATAAGTTATACACTTCACGCATTAATTATAGTATCATTAATACAAATGAGCTTGACAAGTCCTTTCTAAGTATCAATGGTGGAGATATTCTTTTATAAACGTATAATTAAACATCGTTTGACTATTCAATTGATAAAATCATATATATGAAACTTCATTTTCTAAAGGAGAGTGGATTAAAAGTTATTATTTTAAAGTTTAAAATAATACAAGGTAAACATTAGTTTAGAATAAAAGTTTTAAATTTTGCAACATTAAACCCTAAACTCAAAAATATATACAAGTTGAATTGTAATAATAAGCCAATTTCACTCGAAAAATTTTGCATACAAAATTAAATATATTTTTCAAATTTCTTACTATTAATTTATAGGAAAGAAGAAAATATAAACAAACTTTTACAACATAAGACGATAATCCCTCAATCCCTCTAGTTCATATTGTGTAGATTGTTTTTAGAGTTCAAAATAAATCAATTTCTTTTATATGTCTACATAATTATTTAAAAAAAAATTACCCTACTTCCTTACGGAGTTCTTAACTATTTTAAATTTACTACAAGAATAATTTGAAAATAATAAGAAGGATAGTTATGAAAAATAACCTTCCTTAAATACTTTTTTTCTCAAGGATTGTACCCCCAAATCCCCAACAATCCACTTAACATGAATTAAATGGGGTACTAATTAGGATGGAGCCTCTTTCACCCTATCAATTTTTCTACTCTTTTTTATATATGGATTGTGATGAAATGATTAAGACTTATCCAATTTTAATTAACTCTCGATTTAAGTTTTGAATATTAAAAAAATAAATATTCAGAATACCATTTTCAAAAATGAATCTTACTATATCCGAATTCAAATTAATAGTAATAGACACTCAATGATCATCATAAACATAGAGAGTTAGGTAGTATTGACAAATTTATTTTCATAACAAAAAATGTAGGGACACCACCCCACCCCTCTCCCCACACCCACATGGGTCATTTGTTGTATTAGTAGTAATATATAGTACTAGTAAAGAGTTTAATCCTCCAAATATGCATTTTTCACATATCCAACACGTGGTCTTCTCTTACATGTTAGAAGTGGACCATAATTCCACACTCTCCCAAACTCTATATATACAAATCCTCCCCTTCTCTCTTCTATAAACTCAACTCAAAAGGAAAACTAAACATAAACTCTTCTCATTTCCCACCTCTTTTCTCTCTACAAAAAAACCTTTCCACAACACCAAATTGTACTATTAACATCAAAAAGAAAAATAGGTAGCTATGGCAACTACTACTTCACATGCTACAAATACATGGATTAAGACAAAGTTGTCAATGCCATCATCAAAAGAGTTTGGTTTTGCATCAAACTCTATTTCTCTACTCAAAAATCAACATAATAGACAAAGTCTCAACATTAATTCCTCTCTTCAAGCTCCACCTATACTTCATTTTCCTAAACAATCTTCAAATTATCAAACACCAAAGAATAATACAATTTCACACCCAAAACAAGAAAACAACAACTCCTCTTCTTCTTCAACTTCCAAGTGGAATTTAGTGCAGAAAGCAGCAGCAATGGCTTTAGGTGCTGTAGAAAGTGCTTTAACTAAACATGAACTTGAACACCCTTTGCCGAAAACAGCCGACCCACGAGTCAGATATTGAATGAAAAAAAATAATCAGATATTGAATGAAAAAAAAATATTTTAAGCCAAAAGTTAAAAGTTTGTATAAAGCGTGAGAAAATTATATATACACATACAAGTACATATATTTTCGTCCTATACACTTATAATTATACAATAAAATACTCCCCTGCCAGTTTCTTTTTCCTTTATCTCTTTCTCGTTTTATACAATTTTTAAATTGTATCTAATTTCCCTCTTTGTCGTCTTATATAATTTGATTCAATTGTATATTCCTTGTCAAATCTCTTTTGTCTTTTTCTCTCTCATTTTATACAAATTTAAATTATATCTAATCGTTCTATACATTTATAATAATACAATTCATTTTATACACTTTATTTTTATACAGTTCTCTGCCCAAATATCTTTCTCTTTTTTGTTTTATACACTTCGTTTTATACAATTTGCTTCAACCCTATATGTATAGCGAATTATACAGTTTCTATGTTTGCTGTGGAGTGCAATTATGTAAACTTTGTTATAGCATACAAATATGAATTTTTTATTTGCTATATGTGAAAGTTGCACATTTAAAAATAGGTAAACAATTAAAGACACGAAGAGTAAGTAATAAGTACAAGTATATAAAATTACTTCCTCCATTTCAAATTAATTGAACTTTTGAAACATTTTTCATTTTTAAATTAATTTAATTATTTAATTTTCAAGATCACTTTTAGAATATTTTTTTAAGTTTACCCTTTATTATTTTGTATTGAAATGAGTTATTAATAATATTTAGTTATTTAAATTTTAAAATTGATAATAATTAATAAAGATAAAATAAAAAATTATACCTAATTTATATTTTAATTTTTTTCTTAAAAAATATGAAACACCTCGATAATTTAATTAATATGAAATGATGAGAAGTTTTTAAGACCCCATCACTTTATATTGATATTTTAGTATATTTTTAACTTGGGGATTCTCCATCCAGTGGTATCCTCTTCATTTTCATTAATTACCTACATTGATGCGAAAAAAGTTTGATGTGTTCTTTAATTTTATACTCTCAATTAGAATAGAATTTCAAAAACCAACAAGAGAAACAAATGTTACAAATTTTAAGAAATTCGGACATAAGAGAATCACATGTATGAATAACAAATTTTAAATAGATTTTACTAACTTTATTTTTGTAATTGAACTATTGGATCTTACACTGTTGTTTATTTTGAACACTCAATATTTTGATAAATTTAATATCAATTATTATCCAATTTATTCATAATGTTATAAAATTATATATTGTGGATACAATTGTTACTACATTACTTCCTTTCATTATGAATATAATTCATTACACCAAGAAGTTCCTATATTACTTTCCTCCATTATGAAGATAAACTTTACTATCTCCACTACTTTTCTCATTATGAAGATGATCATAACCTCCATCTGTATAACTATTATTCTTATAACCTTTTACTTTCATAACCTCCCCATTATATTCATGTTAATGTCATGTTTATAATTAACCTTTTGTATGCTTTTATGTTACACTATAAATAGGGACATAAAGGTTCATATTGTATACACTTGAAGATTTGATGAATACTTTGAAGAATAAGAAATGTTCTCATCTTTTGTCTCTCTATTTCTATTGCTATCATCTTTTGTATTTCTTGTCTTGCTTTACTTTAGTTTTACAATAATAATCTAATATAGAATAATCAAAAGATGCCATACATTTTATACACGGTATGTTAGTCTTTATTACTGAGTTCATTCATTGTGTATTAAAGTGCCTATAATTAATATATAGAAATTTATGGTATTTGTAGAGCAATGATTTTAATGTATGCGATAGAATGTAATTTTCCCCAAAACATATATTTTTACATTTTTTTCCATTAAAACTGTGAGTTTTTCTCCTGCAAGTTATTTTTAATGCTCAAAATTAAACAATGCATAATAAATAACGTATGTATAACTAATAAAACATATAACTAATACAAGCCTTACTTAAATATACATCTAATTAAATGACACCTTGAAAAATTATCGAAAAATCAGATGTTGAAATCGAAAGAGTAGCAAGTTGTACTTTGTTATTATTCTAAAACTTAGATTATTGAATATTATTGTCACTATTGGTCAAAATATATAGATAATCGAGAAAATTGATATCTTTTCATGTGCTTGGTTAGATTGTACCGACAACATCTACACTTCAACACTAGTAAGGTATATATAGGTTGATATCATGATACAAAAATGATTTATACTGCACCTACTAAAATATGACGCTTATATATAAACTGTAGCTATTATAAGTTAAAAAGGAGAATGATTAACTAATAATAAATTATATTATTGAAATTTATTCAATTAAATAACTTTAAACAAGTTATGTAAGGGTCCACATATATTGGGGATGGAGATAAATAATGTATGAGAAAGAGTTATAGTTAAATATAAATACTCTTTCCCCCACGAATAACTCTTGAAGAAATCTAAATCATTCACCATCTTAATGTGGTTTGAATTCACAATCTTAGATCGATATGGGTTAGCAACATCGAGTGGATGAACCAAACTGAAGAACACTTCTATTTCTGCTCCTTCTCAATCTGGTACCCTTTGATCAAACTCAACTTTGTAGCAGTGATGTTCTTATCTTGGTCACTTTATAATGGAATTTCTCACATTTCTAAAGTGCTTTTATCTTTTTTGTATCACAGGGTATGCTGAGGAATTTGACCTCGTATTCAATGCGAATTTCTTAAGCCAAAACAAACAGGTTTATCATTCACACAGAACTACATCTCATGCAATTTTTTAAATCATTTTTCACACGTCGCAACAACATATAATGGACCATCTAACCATTAAACTTGAAATATTCTGAAATATGCCTCAAGTGACCAAAATAAGTACCTTTCAAGTCACTATAAAAAAATTCTTGAACTAAAAGTTTTCTAAAATCACGATAAACAACAATCTTTGCTCTCATAGAAATTTTCTGTGAACTATCCTAACTCATCCATACATGTCGTTAGAGTATACGACTTACAAAAAGTCTCTCTAAGGGTTGCTTTGAGAAATCTTTTTTTTTCTCATCCACTCAAGGGATGCGGATACACCTCCGTGGATTACATATGACCGACAAGGATACCGGATCATCATCCTCATCTCCAGTATCTGGGGTATCTCTACTGCTCTCCTTATCTCCACTATCAGTTTTTTCTTCACTAGATTCAACATCATCACTAGCTTGTGCACTATTGTCCTCGTAGTTGTCAATCTCAGCCATTGTATCAGAATATCAGTTAGACTTAGGTTCTTCAACCATAATTTTTGTTTATGAAGATCAGGAACTTCTTTAGCCTTTCTTTTCTTATTTTTAGAAGCATTAGGAAAAAATCGCTTAACTATGCTGCCTCTAGCTTTAGTCATACAGTACTATATGCAAAAGATAATTTTCATATCAAAATATCGACCACTAGTCTATTGGCACAAACAAATTAATGCTAAAAAAAGATATGCAAAACAAATAGCAGTTTCAAAAAAACTCGACAATGTCATTGACATAAGCACCATTAAAGTCAAGCAAAATATTAGTAACAACTTTCAAATCGATAGGCCAGATAAACACAAATTCAAAAGTTCTACGCACTATCCAAAGCAAAACATCAGTCACGATTTTGAATAAAAAGCATTTACTAAAACTGGTAAGATTTCTAAACTTTAAGCAAAAATCTAAACTTCGCTACACTATCGGAATAAAAAAAACCGAATAAGCTAAAACTTATTGAAAACACGATTAAACATACTTAAGAGGAAAAAAATTGAAAAAGATCCAATTGAACTTGGGGATGAAGATCGATGAAAAAAAGACATATATCACTTCGTTTTTCAGAAACGATTATAGGATCTCACTTATGTTTGTGTTTTCAATAATGGAAGATGGAAGTTTTGTTGGAGAATGATCAATTTTATGGATGTTGATGATTTCGATAAAACAAGTTTATGAAAGATGAAGAATTCTCCGAGAACGTTCTGAGGTTTGCTCGGAACATGTTCACCTAATATTATTAAATATTTTTTTTATATTCCTTAGGATTGTTATTTAATATTTTGGAGGGATGAATTTATTTGATGTTGAAGTGCTGGAATGAAAATGACATTCTATATACTTGTATATTTATCCCAAGTTCTTAAAGTGATAAAAAGGTCCATAACATTAACCCTACAATTCAACCCCACTTTTTCTAACCCTAACCCTAAATATTAAATCAAAAATAATTTAAGTGGCTATTTCTCAAATTAAGTTTTGAGAGTATTATCACCCTTGCCAATTAATCTCCAGTAATAAGATAGAAAACTAGAAATTAAATGGCTATTTCTCAAAATTCTTTTAGAGAAACTTCAATATTTTTATTTCACAATTTTCACTATTCAATATTTAAAGTCATTGTCCAAGTTAAGTAATATCCATATCCAGCATTCAAAGAATTGTCCCCTACTCTATTTATATCATGATGATATAAACCACAAATTCTTGATCGACAATAAAAGTAGTGGACCACTTTGAAGAAATTAAAGATTGTTGAAAAGACAAACTTACTGTATCAACAAAACTAACAAGTAGAGGAAGGTAATAAAAAGATGAAATCAATCTTGATCAAGTGTGATACATGAACATATTAACATAACAATATAATCAAACAACATAATCAATCAATCCTTTACAGTACAAAATCAATCATAGTTTTCTCACACAACATAAAACTAAAATTAAACCAAATAATGTAAATAGCTTAAGATATGGAAAATCTTCTTCTCCTAGGCTTAGTAAGATCTAGAGCAGCATCATCAACAATATTCGAAGTGTCCTTTGATCCATGTTTAAAAGGATTGAATTTGCCTAATGTTTTGGAGACAGAAGAGAAGAATGTTGTCTTCTTCAGACTCCCTTTTGATGTTCCTTGACTAGAATTTGTTGTTTTCTGTATATCTGCTATGTACATCTTCATCTTTAGCAACTCTGTTCTTAAAACTTCGTTTTCCTTTACGAGGGAAACATCAGCTTGTAATTGATTCCTTGTTGCCATGGCTTCAGGCATGTTGTTATTAGTATCATCTGCTGCCCCGCTCCTTATCTTTAGTTGATCGAAATAGAGAGCATGAAGGACTATTTGCACCGGCAAACGTTTGTTTTGAGAAGCATGGACTCTTGCTTCATGTGATAGTTTCAAAGGATCCATCACACTACACACTTTTTCTCTTTCAATTTCATCCAAATGTGGATGTGCCTGCAATTTTAGCACAACATGTTTGGCGTAAATCAATATAATTGTTAATTTGTTGTAGTTGATACTCGTATACATATATATATATTTAAAGATTTTACCTTCAAGTAGATATCAACAGCTCGATAAAGATCATCATCAGCCTTTCTCGCGCCCTTAGGAACCAAAATAGCAATTCCATTGAATTTTGATATACTGAGATCTCCAAAAGTAGCGATTTCACCAAGATAAGCATCGACAGTCTTTGCAACTCTCTGCATAGCGGTGGTACAAACGTCTCCAAAATCACCACCTTTAAACACAGCTACACTCTTCTCTTTCTCCATAAATCCGGAAATGATTCTCCTCACGCTCTCAAGATCGAATAGTCTTTCTCCGTCGTAAGAAAAAGACAATACTAACAGATCATCGACTGTGACGTGTTCTAGTATTGCTGATATCCTTTTCTCCAATTCATTCTTGCAGCTACTGTCTGCTCTTAAGAAAATAGCTGTACGCAGGAGACAACACAAGAAATTGATTGGAAAAGCTGCTCTCTCCGCGGGCAACAGAGTCACAATCGACTCTAGAAGTTCCCGTTGATGCATTCTCATATCCGAATCCTCTGGTACCATTAATCTCGTGTTGTTTCCTGAGTGGTCACGTACAAGATCACGAAGAGATCTCTCTGTATATGTGATTATCGCACTTGCTATGGTTAACGCTTTTGCCCCACGAGCTTTCATTGCAACAATAATTCTCTCGAAAAAAGATACATCTAAGATAGTTAACTCTTCCGTCCACCAATTTGGTGGTGATCTGCTAGGAAAATTCGCCTCCACACACGCCTACAATGACATAATTATAATTAAGTTGAGTCGATTACCTAATCATATATACGAATCGAATATGTGTAACTAACTAACTAACTACCTTAGCACCGGCGATGTCAACACATCTTTGAATGATATTGAGATCATGTGCAAGAGGAAGAAGATTTTCACATGACTTTAACACAACAAGTGCACCAGAAAGGCTAGTCAAGGCAACTTGAGCTAGAAAATCCTCTGTTCTGCTTGCGAGATTGTTGTCACAGTATTTATCAGTCATTTGAAGATATTCAGCAGCACAACGAAGAGCAGCAACGTTATGTACTGTGATTTCAAAGTTAACTCCATAGCAGAACTTGGCTGCCTTCTCAAATATCTCTGGCCCTCCAGGAATATCAGACAAGTTTATACGACTTACATCACTTTCTTTAGTATCAAGTATAAGTTTCCTTATGTAATTGCTCTTTGCTACTAGCATGAACTGCCATAACAGAAACATCAGCATTAGTTAATTATCATTAGATTCAGTATTAGTTGCCGCGAAAAATCATTTTTGGTGCAGTAGCACTAGCTAGCTAACAACATTAGTTAATTGTCATTAGATTCAGTATTAGTTGCTGCTAAAAAATCATTTTTGGTGTAGTAGTACTACCTGACTAACAACATTAGTTAATTGTCATTAGATTCAGTATTAATTGCATCTAAAAATCATTTTTGGTGCAGTAGTACTAGCTAGCTAACAACATTAGTTAATTGTCATTAGATTCAGTGTTAATTGCATCTAAAAATCATTTTTGCATAGCTAGATCTTGAATGTGTACATACCTTGTGAAGATTAAAGTTTGCTTCACCTACTTCAACAATAACATCAGTTGGAATTTCTTGTGAAAATACCCTGTAACATGGACAATAATTGTTAACACAAAACAAAACACACATGAAGGAAAAATTAAGAGATAGTGGTAGTACCATTGGCCAGTTCTTTCCATTGCAAGAGAGAGTCTATTGGTATTTTTGAGAGGAGTAGCCATGTGAGATTGGTTTTAGTGCATAGAGAGGAAAATTTTATGTGGATATGATAAAGAGTAGGGGTCTTATTATATAAGATACATAGAGAAAAGTTTGTCTATCTTGACGTGGCTTTTTCATCTCCTTTATTTCTATTATAATATATATAAAGTTATATTGTATCTACTCTGCCTTTTTGGATAAAAAAGAGTAACATTATTTATCTTTACTAATAAAACCTATCATAGTTTTGTAGTTTTCGAAACTTATGTCATTGTCTATTCTACCCCTCAATTAACAACAACTATACAACAATTTTATTGTCAATTTTTTCTTTGATCTTGACTTGTGTCTTTGGATCAAGTGTTAATGGGAATTTGGTCATCGTAAAAAATGAATATGTATGCAACAATTTTCATGCATGTTGTATGTGATAAAAATTGGATTTGGTAGGTAAATTTCTACATTTCGATCATTTTAATTATTTTTGGAGTAGGGTTAGTATTTCGATTCTCGATGCATTAGACAATAACAATTAGTATATAATATATGATATCGGGGGTATGTCAAATTAGTGACATTGTGATGTTAAGAGAAGCTGTATATGATCGGTGGCTATATATATTCATATTCTTGTTCTTAGTACGGTATTTTTAAAATTTATTCTTATTTTATCGACTAAGTCAAAAAAAGAAGAAAAAATTAATTTATCCTAATTTCACTTATCTTTAACAACCCTCATTTCACAAATTTAATTGTTACGGCAGCCACATAATTTCATATATATATATATATATATAATATATATATATATATATATATATATTATATCCACCTTTAAGAATGCAAGTTGATTGAATACGCAAAATATTTAAGAAGTGAAAATGACTGGACGAACGAAAGGCAAAAGTTCTGATATTTAATCGTATCATTGTTTGAATATATTCCTTTTGTTTACGTAAAAAGAATGATACTGTTACTAATATAGGAGTCAAAACTAAATTTTTTGATTTATAGTATTTTATTTGTATGAATTTGTGTTACACTTTTTACGTCTTTAGATTCAAATTATCTAAATTTTAAAGCCATAGTTCTAAATCTACTTTTTGAATTTAAACGAAAAAAATTACAAACTTATATTCTCCTCTTTTCAACGTATTTATCTTTTATTCATTTTTAGTTTGTTTTTTGATGAAATTTTTTTTTCAATTTGACATATCTCTAATTTTGAAATTTTACATGATATTCGGAAGACTAAAAACTTTAAAAATATTTTAGTATGTTATACATATACCGATTATAATATCATAAAATTAAATTTGTATATTTTTAAATTCTCGGCCTAGATAAATCAAAGATGCATAAATTA
Organism: Solanum corneliomulleri; assembly: GCA_027704805.1. Taxonomy (NCBI): domain Eukaryota; kingdom Viridiplantae; phylum Streptophyta; class Magnoliopsida; order Solanales; family Solanaceae; genus Solanum; species Solanum corneliomulleri. The sequence goes on from JAKWIY010003058.1 coordinate 57,075,424, forward strand.
GATGCATAATATATAAATTTCTCATTTAACTTAGTTTTATCTGATATATCATTCGTCCCTTTTTACTTGTCAATTTTTGAATTGACTCACCTATTAAGAAAATAATTAATAACCTAGTGAGTTTACCACTTTATCCCTATTAATTATGAAGTGAATAAAAAGTTCTAAAATTTTCAAAATAATTAGTCATTAATTGAGGATATAATAGGCCAAAAAAAATTGTCTTTTCTTAATTTGTCAAAATAGATAAGTAATTTAGGAACAACTATAAAAGAAATAATGGACAAGTATTTAGAGACAGCGAATATTTATTTATTTAAGTTTGAGGATGCATAACTAGACACTTAAACTTACATATAATTGAACATATAGACAGACACGTCCTATTTGACATCTTAATTAAACAACATTTTACATGACCTCCTACGAATATTATATCCACAAAACATATAAATTTATATCTATTTATTCATTTTTATACAAAATTTATATATCTACTTTTAATATCCAAAACTAAAATATACAAATATCAAATAAGATAGAAAATGATATATTCATATATTATATTTACAGTAAAATTTTGAGAAAATAATATATTTTTATAATTTTTTTTTTAAAAAATAAACATAAAAGGTTTGGGGAGGGTGGGTGGAGATTTCAAAGCAGCCGGTGGAAGTAAGCAAAGGGAGTAAAAAGGGAAAATTCAATACTATTCCTCCTTTCTTAATTATTTATTCACTTTTAATTAATATATCTATTAAAAAATAATAAATTATTTTACATTATTAATTATAAAATGAATAAATTAATAATTTAAAATTTTCAATAAAATTATTTTTTTCAAAAAATAATTAATTAAAAATATAATAAATAAATTATTTTTCTTTTCTTAATTCATCAAAATAAACAAATAATTAGAGATAAATAAAAAATAATAATTAAAAACAGAAAGAGTACAATTTGCTGATAATATTTCTTTTTTCACATAATATTTCAATATTTGATATTCATATTGCAACTAATTATTCTTAATTCACACCATATAAAATCATATTTAAACATGATTCTAATCAAATACCTTTTATATCGAAAGCTTAAACTATTTTTTTTTTTTAAAAAAAAAAAATAGTCTTATCTATTCTTCCACGTCGTATTTGACAAGAACGTTAATCATTTTTGGGTCGTAGTATTTGGTTGAATTAACATAATAAATGAAGAAAAAGACAAAATAAAAATAATTGAAGCACCCCATAACTCTATAATAGGCATAGGGCGGAGAAATCTCCGCCACGCGAAACGAGTGGTTTAAATTTGTTCGACCAGCTGTTGGAGACTTTAGCGCCATAACTCTAATTTGTAATGGGACCAATCTCCACATCATTAACATGTTCAATGTACAATTATCATAATCCTTTTGTGGGTCACCACACTATCTAACTTCATCAAATCATTACCATCCACGTGTAACCAAAATTTAAGAAGTAGTTTTCTCGTAGGACAGTCTTCGACTTATTCTCTATTTTACTCTTCTGGAGTTCTTTTTTTTCTCACACAATTAATTTCAATTGAATACTCTATTTTACTCTCTAAGGTTTCATTTGATCTGAAACGGAATACACATCTTAATATTAAGATTTGCATTAAGATTTCAGTATTTTGATCTTAATATACGTCTGAATATTAAGAGGTGATCTTTAAGTCTGAATACTAAATAATTAATATTATTTTTTAATATCTTAATGTAGAAGTGAAATTAAACATTATATTAAAAAATACTATAAATTTTTCATTTCAACTAAATATATAACTTTTGGTTTTAAAAGAAGTTTTAATAATCATGATTTGGAGTATTATTTTTTCATTAAAAAATCTTGATAAACAACAATAAACAAAAAATATTATTTCAACCAGTGTTCTTGACACACATCAATACAAGAAAATTATTAATATAACAAAAGTACTTGAAAGGATTTATGAAACTTATCAGTTGGGGAAAATTGGTGTTTGATTGAGAAAAGTGAGAAAGAGAGTTTTTAGTTATGAGATAAAAAGACACATCCAAAGCAGAAAAGTTATGATTTATTATTTGATAACTTATCAAATGATTGTTAAAAGTCTCCTATAGATCTTTAGATCCATTAAGAGATTTTTTTAAAAATAAAACAAAAGACCTCCATTGGGTGCAAATTATGCCAAAAAAAGAACTTTTTCTTTCTCCTTAATATTATATTATTATTTCTATTTTTTTCTTATTTTCTTATTTCATAATATAAATCTCTTCTTTCTTTTATTGAAATAGTTATTTTTATATAATTTTCACGTAATATAAAAAAATTATTTTTTTAAAAATTATTTTTTAATATAAAATTTATTTTATTCTAAATTTCTAAATAATATAAATTAAAAGTAAATATTATATAATATACAATTTAATGAACAATTCAAATAAAAGTGAAATCATTAATGAAATATAATTATACAAGCATTACATAAATACCAAACTTTCAAGATTATTACGTTGCTTACATAAATATCCTATTAACGCATTATGGAGTTCAAAATAAGCATTTTTGTCCATAATTTTTTTTATGTCTAGATAAAAATTGTTCAAATTGAAGAATTTCATCTACCACCATTTTTGTCATTGCAATTGGAGCCTCTATGACATCTTGAAATGGTGCATTAAGATTGCGTCCATCCTAGATTATCATGTTGTGCAATATAATACATTTGGTCATTATATCATGTACCATTTTATTTTTTCAAAAACGTGATTATCCTACAATAAACCTCCGAATGAATGTATATTCAACATATTTTCGGCTCGATTCTTGTTTCATTATGTAATATTTCTTCATCTGAAAGTGTGGATTAAGAATAATTTAAAGAATTGTAGACCATTTAAAATTGTGCATTCTTTATTCATTATTGTGAAAATTAAAAATAAAATCAAATTGTATCGAATTGACAAAAAAAAATTAAAAAATTGAGATATTATTAATTCAGATTGAAAGTGGTTTATTTTAAAATAATATATATTTTTAAAAATATTATATTACATTTTTAAAAAATTATAAATATTAGAGATTTAATTCATAGCCTTATATGAATTATTACTCATATGTTAGTTACAAAATATTAGAAATAACAATAAAATAATGAAAAAGTGAAATAGAGAGTGTGAATAGTAGTTCTCCAAATTTGGAGAACTATTATTCATCTTTCTGTAAATTGAGAATACAGAGCTTTTTAGAGGGTGGTTGGACTTTGGAGATCCAATTCTCTATTTTACTCTCCAAATATAGAGTATAGAGAGTAAAATAGAGAGAGATTGAAGATGATCTAATTATATTAAAATTAATTATTATTATTTTTACTTTTATTAAACGAAAAGAAAATATCTGGATCGTTGATAGCTACTATATGAGCCGAAAATAAATAACATTCGCTTGAATAGAGTATTGAAGTTTGTGACCATAACACACTTTTATTAATAATGATATACTGAACACGCCTCCTTACATGTTGATCTAATGAGCCAAACACATGAACTTTTTTTTTTTAATGCAAGTCTCAATGAGATTTGATTCAAATGATCTACCTATTCTGATTTCATTAAACATTTTAATGTATATGATCATCTAATCTAAAATTAAATTATTAGAGTGAACATATTTTTTTAGTAAATAATATTCTCACTTGTATTCGTACTTGGAAAACAAAGTATGCATTAATCCAGTTGGATAACTGGATCACTAGAAAACGAAGTGTCTGCTTCACCAAGAAATGTAGTGGTTTCGTCATTTTTATGTAGTTATCTTTTTTCGATATATACACGTAATTACTGATGTCATGAAGAAACATGGTCCCTCTTTGGATTAAAAAAAATCATAATATCCAGCATCTAATCCTAATCTAATATTCTGATATTGTAGATCCGATCTCTTCTTTTTTTTTGTTTTCTGACGGTGTTTAAATTTATATGAAACATTGATTACATTTAAATTTATATGATAAAATCTCATATTAGAGAATAAAATGTTTTCTATTAAAGATGATTTCATATCCAAAATAATAAAAACTTAAAATTTTTAGTTAAAATATGAATACTTAACACTCATCACAATTTTTTGATCATAGCTTTATGTCATGACCCTCCGCTTTGTCATCTCACTTGCGCATAAAATTTGTGTAAGCCAGCCTAAATGGGAAGAATCTAGAGTCTTTAAGAGGTTTGAGAAAAACTCAAGAATATCCATGATAAGTTCTTGGAAGGCTTTAAAATTTTTTAGCCATGTAGAGAATTCTAGGAGAGGGACTAGATTGTAAATATATAGGGACTTGTACGATAATTTTTATTTACGCTTAAGCCCCAGGTTAGATGTATAAACAGAGGGACTCTCATTTGCATACCAACCAAGCAAGTTTAAATTATTCTCCGACAAAAAGCTTTCTTAATAGCTCTCGTGTGTCTTTCTTTCATCCTCTTAGCGGTCTAAGTTTGAAAAAGCTTATTTGAGCTTAAAAGATTGTGAAAGAGTCATGAGTAAGTTGTCAAGTGCCGCTTGGAGCGTCAGTTGAAGTCTAAGCCCGTGACAAAAAATGTTGGAACTAATTGAGTAAGATATTAACACTGCTAGAGCCACCAACATCAAGTCGGATAGTGGAAAGAAGCGCCGAAAGGGAGGTAAGAACCTTAAGAGTAACGAGAAATTGTTGCTTGACCCAACACCAAACGAACTGTTGAAATTCACCCACTTTCGACCACTGAAGCGAGTGACAAAGAATGTGGTGAGGAGCCCATTGACGTTACCCCTAGAGTAGAGTGGATCGCAAGGATTGACATGATGAGGAATGTTGTGAAGACCTTAGGCAAGCACTTGAACAAAGTCTATGACAAGTTCAAGACTATCGAGTACTTGACCCTTTAAAGGCATCCTTAATGTACAAAAGGTGAAGAATTTCATATGGCATTTGAAGAATCACTCCTAAGTTCAACGGGGTGAAAAGTGATTAGAGCAATATCAACAGTGTTGTGTTGTACCTCTCGGAGATGGCCATGCTGTGGTGGAGGCAAAAAGAGTTTAGATTTAGGAAAGAAGAAATTAGATTTAGGGAAGAAGAAATACACCATCTTAGAGAGATTCTTAGGGGATTTCAAGAAGACTTTTTTAATCTACCAATGTCATATATGAGGAAAATGCAAATTTAGGGAGTTGAAGCAGACATGTAGTATTCGAGCATAAGAGAAGGAGTTCACCACCCTCATGGATGGATTGCAAAATCGGAGAATGACTGAGTGGAACATTGACAAGTCAGAATTATTGTTGAAGTCATCACGTAGGTCAAAACTTTGATGGATTTGATCTTAGGCATATTATATGCCTAAAATGCTAATAATGCTCGCATTTAATTTTACTTTGAATTCAATATATATGTATTTAAAATCTTATTGAGTCATTTGTCTATTTTTGAGCTAACCAGCATGATGAGTTGTGTAGGTAAGTTTAATGGGAGAAACGAGCACAAAAAGAACAAAGGAAAAAATCTGAAGATTCGAGTCAAAAGAGAGCAAGTAAGAAGTCAAAGAAAATGCACAAAGGCAATTGCATGAGCAGAATTGAGGTCGTGAAAATTTAATTTGAGGCAAAATTGTCACGACCCGAGAGTACACTGAAGAAGATATGGTGTTCTCAGGTTGCAACACGGCGAGTTGAACTCTCGGAGGTCTTGTACAATCCTTTTGACATCATTCATTGCATATATTTATGAAAAGTAGTGCAGAATTAAAACTTTTCACACGAAATAGTAATACTTCAAAACATCTTTTATAGAAAAACATAAAGGACTAAGTCTCAAAGTCGTCATCTTAGACATAAGAATATCTTGGAAAACGACCCATACTTCAACATATAGAAAATAGCTAAGTCTATTACAATACTTTTAATAAGGAAATCTAACATCATGATGTCGTCGAATCTAGTGAGGACATACCAACACTTTCTTGAATGAACACTAATCCAAGCTTCCATTTCGAGACTTCTCTCAAATGCCACCTACACTTTTAGAGATAGACAAAATATATGAAATTAGTACATTGCATGAACTAAGTATGACATAATACATAAATCATGATAAAAGGACATTTGTATAAAACATGCTCTTTTTGAGTAAAACTTCATAAACAAGTGTAAGAGATCACAGTAAGTCAACATAAGCACATATAGTCACATTCCACAACATAACATCAATGTCACTTCAATTCACATACACATGAGACCTTCTACCAAAGGTGATTCTAAGGCTCCCTTGAGTGAGTTATGAAGCGACCGCCCATACAATCCCATCACATACGCCAAACTGATCCTTTAGATTACCTAAGATAAGATTATTCCCATTTCATACATTCAACTTCCTACCTAGAATTACTCTAAAACTCCCTAAGTAAGACATGAAGAGAACTCTCATACACCCTCTCCAAGCCTATCTAAGCAATCCTTAAAGCTACTCTAGATAAATACCTTTTCATTTATATACATTTAACTTAGGTGGAAGTGGAAGTGGTCGGAGTGACTCTAATACTCTATTAGAACAAGAGAATATAAAACAAGAGCAAATGGTAAAAGTTTTCAATTGCAGCTTGATTTCTATTATTCAATTCACCTTCATTGATACAATAATTATGCATTTATAATTATAATATTTTGATGTATAGAGATACGATTCTATAAAGAGACTAAGTTTGTTCTTGTGCCTAGCCTTTGTTTATGGAATTCTTGTTAGAGTTGGAGACTATTAATTGTGCCTTAATATTGCACCAAGTAAAATAATATATATATATATATATATATATATATATATATATATATATATATTATAAAGGCTAGAGAGGCATAATATATAATTGATACAAATTTACAAAATAGAATACAAGAAAAAAAAAGGTTGGGAGAAGAATAGAAATAAGAGAACAAGTATATATATTTGATATAAACACACAAATCAAAATATATAGGAAAAGATCAAAAAAAAAACAAAAAAAAAAAAGGCAGAGCTAACTACACAACCTTTTTTCCCCCATATTCTCTAAAATTTCATACTATTACACAATATTTCAAAAATCTCCTTTTCTTCTTTTTCTCTCATTTTCTAGATACATTATTTACCATCCTTCCGGTCCAAAAATTTTGTTCCTAATTTCACCGCCTAAAACTCTCCAATATATCGACAGTTATATTCATCACTGTATTTTTGAATTGTAATTTATTCTCTATCTCCTTCATCGATTTGAAGTTCCGGTAGAACTATTTCTTTATCAATTTTTTCTTTCAGTTCTTCATTGATTTTGTTTTTTTTAAAAACTATTTAGCTTTTTCATCTACATTTCGATATTGTTGCTTGGGCTAATGTTGGCGTTAGGTGGTTGTTGATTTGGACATCGCCGAAGAATTTGTGTGAAGAAAACAACGTTTGAAGTGGAATGAAAAATAAAGTTGTATGCAACCCAAGGTATAAAACTTCTAGTTTTTATCTTAAGTAAATGTAGAAAAAAATCTCAAAAAAATGGAGGGAAAAAATAAATATGTAGTTTCCCGATCTGAATTTCAAGATAAGAAAATTTGATGTAGTCATTTTTTTGCTTTTAATCTAAAATTATTTAGTATTTTAAAGTTTTTGATACATTATTATCTTAATGGTAGCAACGGTCTTCTTCTAGCTCCTCGCGGATTCTCTGTATTCTCTTCCGAACAGCGGATTTCCTCTTTCTATTAAGAAATTCTAAAGAAAAAGTCCCTCGGACGAGGAAAGAAGGGGCTTTTGATCGAGATGGGTAGAAGAAGCACTGCAAAAACTGTGGGAATTAGGAACTAACTTCGTTCTGGTGCAATGTATCAAGATTTTAATTTAAAGAATTTTGTATCATTTGTAGAATTTTGTATCATATATGACATAGTTTGTATCATATAATTTCCCGATCCATGCAACCCAAGGTATGAATTTTCTATGCATTTACTCTTTTTTTTTTTTGTTTTGATTATTTTAGTGTTTTGGAGTCCTGATACACTACTTGTCTTTGTGATGCAATGTATCATGATTTTGATTAGTACAGTTGTTAGAAGTTATATGTTAATAAAAAAAGTACTTGATACAAATTATTCTTTGAGGAGTTGTGTAATCTTTTCAAATTATTAATACAAAAATAATGTTCAATAGTGCATCATTCAAAACATGTATCTTTCAGTATGCATCAAAAACAAAAATTTGCTAAATGTATCAGATACAAATATAAGATAAAAGTCAAGTTACTAATTTAATTGTACTTCTTTGTTTGTATTATGTTTAAGGGTTGGACATTTTTTGTATCAGATACAAATATCTGACAGATTGTATAGATCATCAATTGATATTAAGTATCAATTACTTTTTTTTATCAACTAAACATTCAGATACTTTATAGTTACAATTATGTACCATATGCAACTTGACATATTTCTCATGATGCTTTACTTTTTATAGTTGCCTTTGTTGACTTCCTTAGTGACGAAATCAATATACATCCTATCAAATAATTTTCGAGCTGAATATTTTTTCACAAGATATTAAGAATTATTGTGGAGATAAGGTACTCAAATGACAAAGTCAGACTATTTTAGCGATAAAGATGATCCTCTAAAGCCCAAGGCCCGCTTCACTGCATCGCAACAAGATGATTGGTTCTTGTCGAATAGTGATTATATATCGATGAATAGAGAGCTTTTGATTTTTTTTTGTTTTGTAAGATAATTTTACTTAGGTTTTAAAGTGTTACTCTAAAATTTGTTTCATGTCATTTTTTGAATTTAAATATTTTTTATTATTGATTATTTCATGTGAATTTTTATATTTTGTGTTTTAATTATAGTGTTGTCGATAAATAACATATCACCTGACACTGAAATCTTTCATATTATTTATTTGAAGTTCAGAAGCATAAGTATCATATTTATAACTAATTTTAATCAGTTGTATATAAAGGAAATGGTACTTGTTTGATACATTACGTGTATATGGTGTTTGTCACCGGTTGAACATAATTCAAAAGGAAAGTTCAAAAACACATAATCAATCTTTCACTTAATGTATATAATGCATTGGATATGAGTCTTATAAATGAATATAAAATACATAATTATGTATCATATTCACATAAGTTATTATTAGATAACTTATATATGAATTTTATCAATACTTATAGATTCACATAAGCTAATTATGTATCAAACAAACTATTCACCCATAAAGTTGAACTAATTTTTATACAAAATAGTAAACTCACATATATTGCATCGATACTTCACAGTAGGGGGTACATGACCGGATTGATTTGAGTTTTTTTCAAATATCAAACCAAACCATTTGTGTCGAGTTTTTTAATTTATAAACCACCTCAAACCAATAAAACTCGAATTTTTCGGGTTTCTTCGGATTTTTTCGAGTTTTCGGGTTTTTTCAATAAAGTATTCATACAAACATATAATTTACTTTGTACATCAAATATTTCTTTAGTCGTACTAAAATGCAACTATCTAAGTTATGTCTCAAGAAAATAACAAAAAATATGATATGATTAATGACACTAATTATCCAACAAAAAATAATAATAAAATCGCGTAAAAAATATTGCAAATTAATAAGTCATAATGAAATTGATCATAATTTAAAGTACTAAATCATATGCTAAAATAAGTTTAGCAAGTAGTAGTTACATGACTAAATGTTAAAAGAAAGTAAAAATTAGATCATGTATTTTAATTGTCTAAATCTAAATAAAACTAAAAAATAAATATTCAGTATTATTGTCATTCTTAGTGTGGAATTCATTTTCTTTTGCATTAATAATAATTTGATTTTTATTTAAACTTTACTATAATTACCAACATGTATGAACTATAATCTTTATTAGATAATTGAGAATTCTAACTTCCAAACATGAAATAAATATATTAAAAGATAAAAATTATGAAAAAGTATAAGAGATATCTAAAAATTATATCAAAATAAGTATTTTACATATAAATAAAATTTTAAAATTATATATATAATGTCGGGTTGATTTGGTCTAGGGTTGGTTTTTTCCAGTTGAAATCAAACCAACCCAAATATAGTCGGGGTTTTTTTTCCAACACTAAACCAAGTCAAACCAAACCATTAGTCAATTTTTTCGATTTGACTTGATTTGCGATTTGGTTCAATTTTCAATTCGATTTTGTACACCCCTACTTCACAACATTAACAATTCAAGTTACTTTACTGAAATATAACAGTGCAAAATTTATATAATTGAAAAATTATTCAACATGAAAATCAATGTCTTGTATAAATTCAATGATCCATTCTCCTTTTGGAAATTACACAAGTCTTACAGTTGTGACATTCTTGTCCACAACGTCCACAACAACTCGTGTATCTCGACTTTTAAAACTGTTAGATACATATATCTTGCGGCAAAAATATGATATACAGAGTAATATTGCAAACTATTATGAATCTTAGTAATCAATCGTTTCGAACAAATTATATATGAAAAGGTTCAAATCATCTAGAGGATTTGGTATTATTTAAGGTGATTTTGAGTTGATTTAAATTGAATAGTCAGTATATACTTCATGTATATTTAAGTTATATTTTAGTTTTTTGAATGTATCCTCAGTGTATAGATCATGTACAATCAATGTATACTTTCTTATGATTATTGACAAATCATATTGTATAATTAATGTATAGTTTCTGTGATTTTTGGATATTTTTATATTAACAAAATAATGTTATATTTATTGTGAATAGTTATTTTATTGTATATATCTCCTCTCTCTCTCTCTCAGTCCCCTCTCTCCCTTGCCCCTCCTCCCACTTTCTTGCCCTCTCCTCTCTCATCTTCTCTCTTTCCCTCCCCCCCCCCTCTCTCTCTCTCTCTCTGTTGCCCATAAGAAAAAATACATTCAAATTTATTATGTATCAATTATTCAATTAAATATAAGCGAGAGTTTTGTATTTTATTTCAATTGTATTTTGTATTTTATATTTTTTTGTATCAATTGCATTTATATTAATATGAATACAATATGCGTTCATACTTTGTAACAAATGTATTTATATCCAATCAAAGAGAGGATGAATACAATTGTATTTAATGTATTTCAAATACAACTAATACAAAATAAATACATAATACAATACAAAATAGAATTTGTTGTATTTTGAATACAATTGATATAAAATAAATATATATAATATAATGCAAAATAAATGAAAAATATAATCCTCTCTACTCCCTCTCTCGATCTGTCTCACCACTCTTCTCTTAATTTGTATTCATTATGATACAAATCTGTTTGTGTTTGTATTGTTTTTCTTTAATATAAATACACAAACCAAAATAGCTATAAGGGTGAAGGAGAGCGAGAGCAAAATGGTTGTTATCTTTCTCTTTATTTCAACACTAAGTAAGCCTTTGACCATGCGATATCATATCGCGATATAAAATCATGAGATAGAATCAGCATTTGAATATGCGATTTCATGCTTATTCCATCTCATATTTCATATCATGAGATTGAATACCATATTCTCCTAAAACAAATCATGATTTGAAAATTTCATATCATGATTTGAGATTTTTTAAATACAAAAATTGACCCAAAAATTTATAGATTGTTTTTTTTAAAAAATCCACATTTATATCAACTAACCATTTATTTTATATGTAAATAAAATTAATAATCACATCATTACTTCTAAAATTATTTGCAATAATACAAAAAAAGTAATGAAATATTTATGGTATATGAGCATGAGAATATAGTTGTGAATGATATTGATCAACTAATGACTCAAAGTAACAATGTTGATTCGTCTTTTCGGTCATCTGATCGAAAAATGCAAGTTTAATTTGAGAAGATTGTCTGTACTGTGTTGGAGAATTATAGTAAATACTATTACACTAGTATACTACAATTTATGTTCAATATTGTTTTATGGAATTAAAATTTTATCAATTAAAGTCAGATGAAAAAGGTAATTAATTGGTGAACAAATAAATTTATAATAATTTATTATGTGATTTTATTAATTTTTTTATTTATTTGATAATATTAAATAAATAATTAGGATCATTTTAATAATTTTATAACTTATGAGATTCTTATGTTTATGAGAAAATACACAATACAAAAATTCTATATCGCATATCCAAATAAAACTTTAACTTTATCTTATGATTTCATATTATAATATCATATTATGATTTCATATTATGATTTTATATCACCAGAGACGGCAAGTAAGAAACTCTATTTCACCCATAATACTTTGGTCCTGCCTTTTTCATGGCCTATTGACTAACCCGTCATTATATAAATCACCCTTCAAGTCATTAAAATTGTCATCAAAGGAATTTTCAAGTGCTAAGTTGTTCTTTCTTGCTTGACTTGGTGTATCACTATTATCAATTATAAAATTATAGTCCAAGTAAATCTCATCCACATTTCTTTCCGAATAATTTGCTAATTGGCAATTGCATAGACTTCAAAATATGTAGAAATCAATCTCCATTTTTACTAGATTTTCCACACTTCCGCCAAAAGATTATTTCGTAAAATGCATATCCAAATATTTTTGTTACTTTTCTAAACTCATGAAGATTCAACGTGTCCATATTAACGGGAGGCTTTATGTGTAAGGCACTTAGCTTGGGCCACTGAATTTGATAGAGTAAGATTCATTTTTTTATTGTCTTATTAAACTTTAAATTTTGTGTCAAGTTAAAATTAGATAAATAAATTGAAATAAAGGACTACTTTACATCAAATTCGATGTCAAGTCAAAATTAGATAAACAAATTGAAACTAAGAAGTATTATTTATAGAAAAAGTAAATTTTCCATATAAAAAATAATAATTTTACATCTCAAAATAACTTTTTATTAAATAACTTTGCATATTAAGAAAAACTAGAAAAATATATTTTTTTAAAAGAAGTGTTATTATTCAAAAAAAAAAAAAAAAGAAGTATCCATTCCTATTCCTGGGATGAATCACCTTGTATCCACTATCCACTGTGGAGGTGGCAAAGCAAATAGTAGACACAGAAAATCGACTGTCCATCACAAATCACAGTTCTTATCATGGAGACAAAGATTCCATCTTATTATTGTTTTTTGGAAACATAACTTACTCTTTTGAAAATATAATAAACATAAATATGAGCAAGTGCCATTTTAAAAAAAAATGGTTTTTCTTTTACATATGAAAGAAGAGAACTATTAGAAAATGTTTGGCACATCAACATTAAAAATTAAAATGATTGGTTGTATTATCAGTTCAATTTTTTAAAAAGAAAATCAATTATAAAAAAATTAATAATTCTGAGCCTCAAAGATCTAGAAGAATCTATATATTAATTTACTTTTAAAAGGTAAGGCCTCCGTTTGATTTTCGTTTATAGCTATTAATGTGCTTGAACCGTCCTTCATATTTGAGCACCAATCAACACTACTTTTTATTTAAATCAATTCCCATTATTTCACCTTTTTCTATTTCCTTTACTCATAAGTCTTTTAAACATTAAATTACACTAGGTTAACATCCATCTTGGTTGTTACGGATAAGTCAATGGCGAAAGAAATCAGACCAAAAAACTTTTTGGGTTGAGAGTTAAGATTCTAAGTTAAGTCAGTCTCAGACATAATCTGAACGAGGGGAGGTCTAGGTCCACTTGGGGATATGTGGGGTGAAATTTCTTGGCCTGCTTTATAATACCTAGTAGCCAAGACATTAAGGTACCCATATGATTATAGATACGAATTCGGACTGGTAAACCTCTCAGAATCAAATTTGACGTTGTCACGATCTAAAGTAAACCCTAGAAGATAGGGCATCTTTCAAGTCGCCACACGACGTACTCGACCTCTCTGAGGTCTTGCACAAGCACTTAGACATCATTCATCACATATGTAAATATGAAAAGTAGTGCAGAATTAAAACTCTTCACAACGATAGAACCATAGCTCAATATCTCTTTCATAGAAAACATAGGGAAGACTAAGTCTCCTTGTAGCCATCTTATACACACGAATATCTTGGGTCACGGCCCATATTCACCAAAACAGAAAATATCAAAGTCTAATACAATGTCTTTTGAAAAGAAAAGCTAAAACATAGCTATATCCTCGAATCAATTGAGGACATACCAAAACTTGCTTGAAAGGATGCGATTTCCAAGCTTGCTCCTTATAACCTCCTCACTTGTCACCTACACCTTTAGAGATAAGACAATATATGGAATAAGTACATTTGAATGCACTAAGTATGGTGATATGCAATAAAACCATGCAAAGAGGACATTTGCTTTAAAGTATGCTCTCATGCTCTTTTGGAGAAAACCTCATAAAACAAGTATGATAAACCACTTACAAGTCAACATACACACATATAAGACATATTCCAAGTAATCCACAATATAGCATTAACATCACTTCAAACCATATAAGCATATAACCATCCTTCCAAAGGTCATCCTAAGACTTAGTTAAGTAAGACAAAAAGAGACCGCCTATACACCCTCTTCAAGCACACCTAAATAATTCTTAAGACTACCTAGGATAAGATTAGTCCCTTTTCACTACTTAGACTCTCTACCCAAGGTTACTCTATGACTCACTTGAGTAAGACATGGAGAGACCGCCCATACACCCTCTCCAAGCCTACCTAAGAAATCCTCAAAGCTACCCTAGATAGGGTCTTTTTTGTTCAACATACATTAACTTAAGTCATAATCATTCATTAATTCAATTAAGATACAATTAAGCATTTGAGGACTTCACATAATGGTCTTGGAGAAGACCTACGGAAACCACATCCTAACATCTTCAAAGTCTACTCGTGTCATGTATAGATAGCGTCACATTCCACTACCTACACGTTGTAGAACTTCTCCAATACTAGAATGCATCCCACGTGATGAGAATATGCATTAATCGACATAGACCATACTAGCTAGACATGGAATCCGGAGTCTACCTTACTCCGATGGAGGGTATTCTATTTGCCAAGGGTAGAACTAGGGCACATCCCATGTAAGCACATTGTTAAGGAATATCAAGGATTTATTTGTACTGTAGTCTCCTTCTCAAGTAGAGCCAGTACCACAAACATATTCTCTTGGTGATAGCCATGTTCTAATAGAGTAAGTTCAATCACAATACCAAGGATGGGTCCACTAGGGCTGCCACTCAATGGTCAATAAGGATAGTTCAATGACTTTCTTAGAGATGGTTTCATGCCTCTCCAGCCAACCTATCCCTAAGTCCATCATTCACACAAGAAGGATACCATTACAACTTTTAACTTCAAGGATATCATAACATTCTTTATATATTGAAGGATATCAAGCCCAAGTTTGGGTCCTCCTCAAGGACCCTTGGGGTGGTCCTTGGGGAGTCGCGCCCGAAAGTTTCAACTCGAAATACCCTCATCTATATGTTAGGAACCTTTCATATCAATTTGAACACCAAACACCATTTAAAACATGCAAAGGCATACTAGAACACACAAGTACGTCTCAAGGCTAACTTTCGGAACGTCTTGGATGTTTGGCCTCCAAACTTAACACACTGCCTCTTAACACTATAAATCGCCATTTTAAGACCTTATGTCATGATCTAGTTTAACCTAGTTCATTTTTAGGGTGTTACATGAATGAGATAGTTTGGGACGTCAAGGGTCGAAGGTATGTTGCAAAAAATAGATTTTTCAGGAGTTTTTGAGTCTTTGAAAATCGTGCAATCCATTATAGAGGGTGACAAGCCGCTATAAAGGGCATGTGCAGGCACTATTACGAAAATGACAATTGATATAGTCGGTTGGGTTGCCCTAGCGGGATAAGTCAGGATTTTATGTAGAAAATTTTTTCAAAACCTCTATTTTCTGCAACACTATTCTTGGATTTGAAAAGGGCAAGTTAGGGTAATTTCTACTCACTTGATCCATTAAGTTTGTCAATAAAGTTAAGTTCATTATTTTTCAATCTTGTAAGTTTATTCTTAAACCTTAAGAATCTAGGATATTATTCTTGGGGAGGGTTTTGACTTTATTTCATGGTGGAGAAATCTATAGGTATGATAGAATGACCATGAATTGGCATGTGATTAGGATTGAGTTACGATTTAGGAATATTAGGTCATTTTTTATTGGTTGTTGTATTTTATTATTGTTGCATATTATTCTGCAAAAGAGAGAGAGGGTACTGAAGAGAGAGGGCGCTCAGGTACATACGTATTAGGTTTACCATTGCACACAATTATTCTTTTATTATCTCTTGTTCGTTTAACTATTCCTCGAGACATTTTTGTTGATAGCCCTTGAAATGACCTGTGGAGATGAATATGAGACTAGTGCAATCAGGTAATCGACCTAATAATCCACATACATGATAAAAGAGAATTTCAGTCCTAGTGTACTTACCCAAAGTTATTGAACAAGGGGAAAACTCAGGTTCTTTAGAATTTTTAAGATGCTTGATTCGTGGTAGGTGATGGTTGTGTTTTCTTGAAGTTATGTATGCATAAATGTCTACTACTTTGTAGTATCAGTTGTGTGATGCATGTTGGAAAAAACATAGAGAATGATATGAAAGGACACCATATTGATAATATTATGCAATGAATTACTTGTTTATTTTATGTGGTTTCAAGTGTTATTGTTCATTATGATTGTGATAATGCATGTTGTTTATGATTTCTAGTTGGCTCGGGTCACATGATGGTACAAAAATACTAGCAGTTGACTTGAATACCACACTGATATAAATGCTAATGCTAGTTTGTGTGTGGATTTCATTATAGGACCAGGTATGTGTATTTGTGATCATGTGGGACATGTTTTAGATATGAGTCGAATCAAGATATTGCGATTGAGAGTCTATGGATTCGTGATTGTTGTTATGTGTGTTAACCTATGTTTACTATGTTGTAGTTGTTTGTTTATATTCAGAGTTTAGAATAAACCGTGTGATCCTATCGGTATACTGTAGTAATGTATAGATATTGCATTTGTTCTCTTCTTGTTGAGTACATGGCATATTCAAGCAGTTGATACGAGAACTGAGTTGAAGGAAGTGACAAATCGAATCCAAGGGTGAGCTACTCTTCCAATTTGTTAAGGGTTCTTCTAGCTTTGCTTTTTCATCTTTTGAAACACAACACTTTAGGTTGTTACATTATGTTTCTAGCTTCGGGCTCGCATCCTCATTCTTGACTATTTAGAGCTTTGATGTTGTGATTTTCAGTTTTTAAGAGTTAATTATCGCATATGTTTTGACTATTTATTGAGTTTATGGGGCTCAATCCTTTACTTATTTTAAAACTGTTTTCCTACTATATATTTCATGACTTGGATTCATACAAAAGTGTTTGGGTTAAATTTTTGGATGGTAGTTGGTTGCCTCACCGGAGAGTGAGTGTAAGTGTTATCCAGATCAGAAGTTTAGATTGTGAAAAAGCACTTCAGAATCAAATTAATGCAAAGTTAATCAATAAAGAAGAAAGACTTAGTGAGTGACTAATAAAATAAATAAAGCTAAAAAGGATAATGAAAGGATAAATAAAAATATAGTCAATATTTAAGACTTGGTGAGTGACTAATAAAATAAAAGTATAATACATAACTGTGCTCTTTAATTTGGCTTCAAATTTCATTTATGCCTTTCAACTTTGGATGTGCACAAATATAATCTAAACTTGTATAAAGTTGAACAAATAGATACACATGTCCTACATGTTATCCTGCATGTCATTTTTTGTCTTTGTGGTGTCCTACGTGTATTGTGTCATGTAAGACTCATGTGTTTATTTATTTAAAAGTTGAATAGTTAAAGTGCTTATTTGTGCATTATGAAAGTTGGAGATCTAAGTTAAAATTTGAAGCCAAATTTAGAATCAAATATATGTATTATACTGGTAAAGCTAAAAAGGATAATGAAAGGATAAACAAAAGCATAGTCAAAATTTTGATTTAATAAAGAAGTGCCTAAAATATATCTTGCTAATCAACTCCTCATTTCACTTTATATACCAAACGGAAGTTCTAAATATCATAATACACAAAGAAATATGCAAAATAACTCAACAGACAATGACACATAAATAATGAAATCGGCTCCCTATCAGCTCTCTACCTAACAATGTAATTGAATTCAATGGTATATTTTCAAGCCCATTTTTATTAGCCTATAGTCAATTTTAGAGTCTAACGTGTCTCATATTGTTTGAATATGAAAAATATTACAGTTGTTTTTAAATTTTTGCAAGTAATTTAAAGTGAAAATTGTCAAAAACAACTTTTAAAAAATTTTGAATTTTTATGTGACCTTATGATTTCTTAATGATTTATGCTTGAAAATTGTTTGGTGTGGCCATGACGCTTGGGCCATTCAAGTAGACTATTTAAGAGATTTAACTAATGAGAGACTCTTATTATACAAATCTCTTAAGCAATAGCCAATAAGCTACAACTCTCCATCAACATCTTGGATATTTATGCAATTGTTGATTTTTCTTGTTGAGCTGTATTGCATTGTTTAGTGCAACAATTTATTTTTTTCTGTGCTGATAAAAAAAAAAAATCATAAACCCTTTGATTAGTCACATTTTGCATAGGAATGGGCGTCGTATAGTACATATCAAATTAGTATTATCATATCAAAAAATTTAATATCGTGACGTGTATTGTTAGTATAACTATATATTTCAATTTGGTATTCGGTATGTCTGTTTTAAAATAACAAAGACATAATATATAAATGTGTTCTTTAACTTGACTTCTTTTTATGTTTATATACTTTAACTTTGGATATGCACAAATAAACACTTAAACTTCTATAAAGTTGAACGAGTAAAAACATAAGTCATACGTGACACAATATACACATAGGAAAAAAATGTCATGTATGATGTCATGCAGGTGTCTATTTGTTCAACTTTACACAACTTTAAATATCTACTTGTGCACACCTAAAATTGAAAGGTATAAAGTGATTTGAAATCAAATTAAAAAAGCATGTTTATATATTATGTCAATACCAAATATTGTACAGAATATAAAAAATATATACCATACCAATTATGATATTAAATTTTTTTGATATGATATAAGAATTCGATATATACTATCGTAGGTCGATCCCTACGCAAAAAGTGGGGGCAAAATGTGACTATAAAAGGACTCTATCCATGAGTTTTGATTTTTGATCAACCCAGGAAAAAAAAAAAACTGCTACACCAAACAATGCAATACAGCTCAACAAGAAAAATCAATACATACATTAGTTTTCAAAACACCAAATTATATCGAATTAAATTGATGTAATAATAATATAATATTTAAAATCAAATGTCAAAATTATGATATAAAATTTTAAAATACTATACCGTACTATACTATATCATGGCCGCCCCTACATTTGCACTCCTGAATTTAATGAATACTTAAGTCTTCTTTTTAATGTCCAAAAGGCCATTATCATTACTCATGTCATGTGAAAATGACGACATGCCCTCACAAATTCACAAACTCTAAATTTTATTCACTTCTATTCTTAAAGAAAACATCAATTTCATACCACTTTATCCAATTTTGTTTATAAGTAAAATAAGTGGGTATTTCACATCATCAAAAAAATAATAATGATATTTCTTCAATTTTATGTTTATATAAATAAAATAAATTTGCATAACTGCTAAAGAGTTACAACTTCTTACGTTTACTTTCTAAGGATAAAAGTTAATAAATATCCATTCTTATTTGCTTAATTTGGAAAATTGCTAGACAATGTATCACTTATTTTCTATTTTCTTTGTTTTTATAAAGAGAAAGGGCATAAATTCAATCTTGAATTTGTCAGACAAAGTCAATTACAAGTTTAAATTATCATGACAATTTATTATACACATTTACTATTTAAAAATAAATTTTTATCTTTTAAAATTGACGTGACAAAAATGAAAAAAAAAGTGCATTTGGTAGTAAATAAAGTAAAAAAGAATAAATTAAAAATCCTCTTTCTACTACCATCCTACCCCCACTCTCTACCCCCACTCAACGTCTCCTCTTCTTCTATATTTTTTATACCTAATTTTCATCCACCCCACTATACCTCGATCAAAATCTTCTCCCCCACCCCTCATCATACTTTATTTTAATGCTTATTCGTTTCATCATTTTCATTATATTTGATTTTTCTCTTCGATTTTGATAATGCTAGATAAATTGATGATTAAGTTTAAAAAACAAAATATAATAATGAATTTGTTGGTGAGGGTGGCAAAGAAGTGGGAATTGAAGGTGGTAGAATAAAAATTGGTATTAACAATGGTGGTAGTGACATTTGGTGGTGGTTTTATACCTTTTGATAGTGATGATGGAATTTTGGTGATGAGTTTGTTTATGGGTATCGAATGTTGTGGTGAATCTTTATGATTTTTGTGGGGATAGTGGTGATAGCATGATTTCAATGGTGGATTTGCGAAGATGGTGAAATTTGTGGTGAATATTTTGATTTCATGGTTAAATATATAGATTTGATAGTAATATGACGGCAATGATAGTGATTTAATAGTGGTGTTTATTGAAGAAGAAACACTTGATCAATGACATGGAAAATTTTAATTAAAATTTGACATGACATCTGAGGTGGCAGTGACACGACATTGATATGGCGTAAGTCTAATACAACTCGGTTGTGAGAGTTGTGTTACATGTGTCAGGGGTAAAAAAAAATACTATTTAATAGTAGAGGTGTGTAATAGATCACCATATTTGTTTAAATGTGTAACTGAATTTTCATAACAATTTCAAAGGTAAATTTATGTATGTTTCCACTTTTATAGACTATAAATCATTTTACACAACATTGAATATTACTTTCTCGTCTCAATTATGTGACACATTTGAATTTTGAGATTAAAATAAATCTATATTTGATCGTAAATTTTTCATATATCTTTTAAATATTTTAAATTTTCAATAATAATAACTTATAATACTTTATATTTTAGCATAATACATGAATATATATGAAGTATTTGTATAATAAGCTTTTTTAAAATACAAATGACAAAACGTCTTCCAACCTTAGTAGCAGTAGTCACAAATTTATAATCTTGTTCTGAAGTATTGACCAAACTAAGTCATTATATAAAGTAATTCACCAAAATAATATATTTTTTTAAAATTTTACAAAATTAGTATAAACGTATTTCACAGTAACGTTTTAGGGTATATTTTATTTTTTAAAAGCTGACGGCGTCAGATTGATATACGTTACTCACAGTAACGTTTTACTCCTAAAACGTTACTGTGAGTAACGTCTTACTCTTAAAACGTTACTCACAGTAAGGTTTTAGGAGTAAAACGTTACTCAAAAAAATATTTTAGAAGTAAAACGTTACTCACATTGACGTATATCAACCTAACGCTGTTAGTTTTTAGAAATTGAAATATACCCTAAAACGTTACTGTAAAATACGTCTATATTAGTTTTATAAATTTTTTTAAAAATATATTATTTTGAAAAATTATTTTATATAATAACTTAGTTTGGTAAAAAATTCTCTCTAGTTCTACTCTGCTCTCCGGAAACCACAAAAATACAATGACGATGAAAGCAGAGCTTGTTTTCATTCCTTCCTCGGCAGCAGGCCGCCTTATCTCCGCCGTTGAAATTGCAAAACTCTATCCTCCTCATCAAGTTTCCAGTGGATTTCGGTATTCAATCTCATCTATACCCCGTTTTCAGTTCATTGACGAAAAATACTATTGCTGGATTCATGTCAAATAAGGAGACCTTCTTCATGAACTTCTTCGAAGTCATAAACCAAAAGTAAAAGAGTTTTTAAATAACTCCAGCTTTTCTAGATCTAATTCTCGTCTCGCAGGCTTCGTTCTCGATATGTTCTGCACCCTATGATAGACGTAGCCAATGAATTTTGTGTTCCTAGTTACTTTTTCTACACCTCAAATGCTGCATTCCTTGCCCTCTGTTTTCATTTTGAATCTCTAAAAAAAGTTGCATCATATTGACACCTCCAAATACAAACATTCCGATGAAGAATTAATAATCCCGGGTTTTAAAAACCCATATCCTGCAATTATATGAAGCAAGCAGGAAACTACTCTAGACTAGTATATCAATTAGATATACAACTCTTATTTGGACATGTTTTTTCTTTTTTTTTTTTTTGGTTATTTTAATTCATTGTTTGGAGTATGCATTAAAGTTCCAATTAAATTCAAATCGTGCACTGCAGAGTTCATTAAGAAGTGATAAAATTTTTATTTATATTCAAGATTCGAAGTCAATACTTTTATTTAAAGATGAAATAGTTCATCTACTGTACCATAATCCATAATCCATATTGATACATGAATAATATAACTAAGCACAAGATAAAGTGGTCATTTCGACATTAAACATATAAAATTTGGACACATGGAATATTTGGAAAAAAAAGAAAAGAGTTGAAAATAGAATTTGGAAGTTTGGTTGAGTTAGTATATAAATTCAAGTCAAATTTATTTTTGAATTTTTACCAGGGATATAAAATTAAAACAAACTTTTGAAAATTCTCAATTTTTTGTGCCACCTTATTGAATTTTTAATGATTTAAGCTTGTTAATTGCTTGGAGCAGCCATGACGTTTGGCACATTCGAGCAGACTAGTGAAAAAAAAAACTTACAATTAATGAGTTTTTTAAAAAAACTTGTTGGACAAGATACAAGTTTTGGCTTAAAATAATCACCATTAACTATATATATATATATAATATGATATGGCCTTGACCAAGACCAAACTTTATAATTGCGCACACAAAATTTGTTAACAGAAATACAAAGAAAATACCTCAATGACGACGAAAGCAGAGCTTGTTTTCATTCCTTCTCCGGCAGCAGGTCACCTCGTCTCTGCCGTTGAAATTGCAAAACTCATTCTCAACAGAGATGAGAGGCTCTGTATCTCTATCCTCATTATGAAGCTTCCAATGGATTACGGAGTTCAATCTTACATCGAATCACTCTCATCTATACCCCGTTTGCAGTTCGTTGACATCACTGTTGACGAAAATACTATTGCTGGATTCATGTCAAATAAGGAAACCTTCTTCACGAACTTTGTTCGAAGTCATAAACCAAAAGTAAAAGATTTTGTAAACAACTCCAGCTTTTCTAGATCTGATTCTCGTCTTGCTGGCTTCGTTCTCGACATGTTCTGCACCTCAATGATAGACGTAGCTAATGAATTTTGTGTTCCTAGTTACATTTTCTTCACCTCAAATGCTGCTTTCCTTGCCCTCTGTTTTCATTTCGAGTCTCTGAAAAAGGAGCATCATGTCGATACCTCCAAATACAAAAATTCAAATGAAGAATTAACAATCCCGGGTTTTAAAAACCCGTATCCAACGAAGTTCTTGCCTAGATTGACAACAGATCAATCAGTAATGACCACCACGTTCTTTGATTCTGTTACCCGAATCAAAGAGACGAAGGGTATTATGGTCAACACATTCGCCGATCTAGAACCTTTACCTCTTCAGTCTCTTTCAGTTCCCCCAATTTATCCAGTTGGTCCAGTGGTGAATTTTAAGGAAGGAGGTCATGGTCGAAACAGTCAATCCGAAACAGAGAGCATAATCAAATGGTTAGATGATCAGCCAGAGTCCTCTGTAGTGTTTTTGTGCTTCGGAAGTATGGGAAGCTTTGAAATTGAACAGATCACAGAAATAGCAATTGCACTTGAGTGTAGTGGTCATAGATTTTTATGGTCGTTACGAAGACCACCACCAAAGGGGCAAATCGGGCTTCCGAGTAATTACGAGAATGCTGAGGAAGTGCTACCAGAAGGGTTTATTGAAAGGACAAATGGAGTTGGGAAAGTGATTGGATGGGCACCTCAAGTGGCGGTACTATCTCATCCAGCAGTAGGTGGATTTGTATCGCATTGTGGATGGAATTCTGTACTTGAAAGCTTGTATTTCGGGGTACCAATAGCTACTTGGCCCCTGTATGCTGAACAACAGATGAATGCGTTTGAGTTGGTTAAAGAATTGGGAGTGGGAGTGGAGATTCGAATGGACTATTTCAAGGATTTCCATGGGAATGATGAGAATGTCGAAATTGTGGGTGCGAAGGAAATTGAAAGTGGTATACGAAAGTTGATGGAGAACGGAGATGAGAATGAAATAAGGAGAAAGGTGAACGAGATGAAAGACAAGTGCAATGGAGCTATGAAGGAGGGTGGCTCATCTTATACTGCTCTTGGGCTTCTAATTAAGGATGTCATTAGTAACATTTCTAGATCATTTTGTTCCACACCGATTACGGTTATCGCTTGTTGTGCTGTATTGTATTGATGATTTGAATATAATGTTTGTTTTGATTATTAATTAAATTATATTATATCGATATCATTTAAACCATTGTTAGGTAGTGATGAAACTACTATTTTATATAACCACTGATGTTGTGTGATTGCATAATTATTTTAATATTCTTTTTCTCATTTTCTCTTTATTTATTATCTGATAATTATATCATCCTTTACCCTAGCTTTTCGTAGTAAATTTATCCCACACCTTATTTTTTTTATAAATCTATTATTCAAATTATAGATATATGACATTATAACGAATCAAGAAAATCGTTTTATTTATAAACAATATATATATTTGAAATACGATGAAAAATTGTCCTATTCTACCACTAGTGTATTTACAACTTTCAATTGGATACGAAAAATACTGCTACACGCAAGCTTAAGAACGGCCTTATGATTTTTTTAATGATTGTGGATCGGTCATAACGCTTGGGCCATTCCAATAGACTATGTTAGAACTTTAATTAATGAGATCTCATTAAGCACTATTTGGTAGGGGTGTGCAAAAATCATTCATAAATCGAATCAACTAAAGTGTTATTGGTTTATTGATATTGGTTATTGAATTACGATTGTTATTGGTTTTATAAAAAAATTATCAAGTTATCAGTTCGGTATTGATTTGCAATATTGTATTATTGGATAAATCGATAACTCATTAAGAGACAAGTAATTTTAGGAATAAACAAGTACCCCTCTAGACTATGATCGAAATTACAGAGACGCACATTAACTATTCTAAGGTCCTATTACCCCCTGAACTTATTTTTTTTTTGTAATTTTGTGCAACTTTCGACTTACGTGACACTCAAATATCTCTCACGTGCCTTAATTGTGTGGAGTCATGGAGTGTGCCACGTAAAAAAAAATGAGTATAAAATTACAAAAAAAAAAACAAGTTCAAGAAGGTAATAGTATCTTAATTTAGTTAAGATGTGTCTCTGAAATTTTGGTCATAGTTTAGGGGTATTCTTGTGCATTTCCCTAGTAATTTTCTACATTTACTTGTACATAAAGAGAAAATGCACAAGCATCTCCTCTAAACTATGACCGGAATTTCAGAGACACACCTTAACTAAACTAAGGTCGTATTACCCTCCTGAACTTTTTTTTAAAAATAATTTTGTGCATCTTTTGGACGTACATGTCATCCAAATATCTCTCACGTGCCTCAATTATGTGGAGTCACGGAGTATGCCACATAAGACAAAAGATGTATAAAAACTTTTAAAAAAATAAGTTTAGGGGGTAATAGAACCTTAGTTTAGTTAAAGTGTGTCTCTGAAATTTCGATCATAGTCTAGGGTGTACTTGTGCATTTTACCGTACATAAATATTGTATATTAATCTCAATACCTTATTAGTTACTTTTTTTTTATTCTTTAGCCTTGAATGCACACTTCAAAGTGACTACTAGTTCACAACTTCACATTAAAAAAACGTCAAAATCTAAAGTATGAATCATATTTCTCTTAATTTCTCTTTGTGTTAGACTTGTATAGTTTTTTTCATTATATTAATGTGATGTCACGTCGTCAAATTTATTAGAGAAGTCATATATTTATTTATAAGCATTTTCTTTTGGTTAAATCATAAATCAAATCATTAAGGATCAAAACTGATAAAAATATCTTATTAGTTTGATTATTGTTTTAACGTATTTAAAAATCAAAGTTGATAAACCAAACCGATAATAAATAAGATCGAATTGAACCGATTGATGCACATCCTTAATATTTGGGATAGTGATGACAAATGGGTGGTGCGGGCGTGGGCGGGCAGGTTGAGCTTAACCCACAAAAATTTCAATTTGTCTCGCCCCGTCCTACATAACATTGTTTTCATTTTCAATTTGTCTCGCATAGTACGCTTCTCCGCATGAACCCACCCTGCATAATTTTTTTTAAAATATTTTCTTTATTTTTAGTTAATTTAGATAGTAAAATTAAATTTCATAAGTTAATTCAATTTTTATTAAGTTGTATTAATTTAATAGGAAAGTGATTTATAATTTTATTTTTTAGAGGTCGATTGAAAAACGTAAGAAATTGTATTTTTTTTACTAAACCATTTTCATTTATTATCTTGAACATTATATTAGCTTTAAAGAAATTATATTAATAAATAATATACAATAACTCTTATAACATGTAAAAAATAAAATTAAGTTTAAACCCACATAAAATCACATATATCCGCAATCCGCCCCGCCCCATATTAATTATGAAAAAATCCCACTTCAACTCGCTTTGCATCCCACCCGCCCTGCATATCCTTAAACATGTCCCACTCCGCTTAGCCTTAAATCTGCCCCACCCCCGCATCCACCTAGCTCGCCCCATTGCCATTCCTATTTTGCCTCAAAATTCCATTATGGGTCTTCCCTACAAGTCCAGAGTGCCTCTGAAACTCATCTGCGAGTGTTAGATTCAAAGGAGCTCGTTAAGCCTGACATGACATGACTTGGCAGTGACTTTTTCAAGATACTATTTCTTAAAAATTCCCTGTTTCTCTTAAAATTTCCCTTTTATATTTCATTTGTTTTTGGCGTAAGATATTTTCTTATCTATCAAGAGTCGGGAAATCAATTGAAATTTGTGTATACACATACGTACAAAAAATTCAATTTGGCAAAATGCTCTCTCTTACTCACAACGGCTAATACTTACCAGCCGCCAAGCGCCGCACGGCGCGTGGGATGCCGCCAGCCGCCAGCCGTCAGACGGCCACCGGACCTAAACCAAAAGGGGCGCTTTGATGAGATCTCCTTAACCATACATAGCACGTCCCAGAATCAATCTCAACACCATTCGAATATGCAGAACAAAGATGCGATGAATTCTGCGTTTCCTGAAGGGGTCGTCTTTGAAGATCGCGAAAAAATTTCCCCAAGAACTTCTGGTTGGAATTGAGATGAATCGAGTGAGGAAATGATTTCCCCTCATCAAGATCTATCCACCGTCCCAATCGCTCAGACAAAGGAGGCGAATTTGGACGAAATCGCGACGAAGTCGCCTGAGTCAAGCTTAAGATTCGACCAACTTCCGATTTAATTCGAGAGGTTTCGACTACTGGGGTTTGTTCCCCTAAGGATGACGACCCTCCCAGCCAAAATTTGGAGCAAAACGTTGGTCGAATCGCTGGTAGTGAAAATTTCGGTGACCTTAATGTTCCATGCGTCAGAATTAATGGAAGCTCAGCGAAACAGGCGATCTCCCAAGCCCTAAATACTCAAATCACACACTTAATCAATAGTCCTAACAGTGGAAACAAGAACACCAACGATCCAGCATCTTCCATAAATCAAAACCCAAAAATTCATCTGGGAAGACATGGAAGAACAGGGGAAATATCAAGTGGTTATCGAGGAGAGGAACGACATAATTCTGCAATAATGCCACACGAAAGTGAAGCAAAAACCATTACTAAAGACAACAACAATCACCAGAAGAAAACTTTCAATGAACAACAAGGCAGTAACACAATGAACAAGGCCACAAAACCTGCTGCATCAGCAGCAGGATCTTCTAAGTTTTCCTTTGTAATAACAAATAATTCATCACGTTTAACCCCTCATTTCAATGCAGGTAATTCACCAGGAAAGCATAATCAGCAAGACAAAGATGGAAGAGATGAGGAAGCACACGAGCATAGTCATGAACAAACAAAGGAAAAACTTGATCAATCTCATAAGCAACAGC
This sequence comes from Solanum corneliomulleri, assembly GCA_027704805.1. NCBI lineage: Eukaryota > Viridiplantae > Streptophyta > Magnoliopsida > Solanales > Solanaceae > Solanum > Solanum corneliomulleri. The sequence goes on from JAKWIY010003058.1 coordinate 57,103,588, forward strand.
AGCAACCTGAAAAAGAAAAGAGGAGCCTGGAAGGAAGCAAATTAGATCAAAAACAAGGGAATGCTGAAGAGCACACTGATCAAACCAAACAAAGCTATACAACAGGAGGAGGGAAGTGTGAGGATCAACCCAACAAGTCAAGGGAGCAATACCACAACAGCTTCCCCAAAATTTCCAACAACTTTTCAAGGTATGATCCTACCCTTAGGAATGATAACTCTCAAAAACAGGGTGGCCAGGCTGATCAGGCCAATACTAGAAATCCAAATATTCATCTGCAGGGCCAGCAACCCAATAGCAATAACAAAAATGACCAAAACATAGAACCAGCCCCTTACACTGTCATACAATCATTTGCAGCAAGGTTGCGATATAATCAGGCACAAAATAAAACTCCCATTACTTTGAATGAACCTGTGCATACCACTAGACAAGGTTTTCCCGTTGTTTTTATTGATGAAAGTGATTACTATGTTAAATTAGCGGAGATATGTAATTATACGCTTGTAGGTAAATTTACTAACACTATGCCTAGAATGGAACTTGTTAGGAAAAGTTTTATTTTGCAGACTCAATTGTTGGGGGGAGTTAAGATCACACATTTCAATTCTAGACATGTCTATATTGATCTTGACAATGAATTGGATTATCAAACTGTTTGGACGAAATTGAAAATGAACATCGAGGGTCAAGCTATGAGAATACAAGCTTGGACCCCAGATTTCACTCTGGAGGAAGAAACACCAGTGGTTCCTATCTAGATATCCATCCCTGGCCTCCCTTGGCATTGTTACAACAAAGTTTTCTTAATAACTATCTTGGAAAGCATAGGGAAAGTTTTGTTTCTAGATTCACCTACCTCACAGAGAACTAGAGGTAGCACCACTAGAGTTAAGGTTCAGGTCGACCTAACAAAGGAAAGACCTTTCCATGTTTGGTTGGGATTTAAACATTCCAACCCCAACAAAGGAAGGTGGCTGAAAGTTGAATACGAAGGAATTCCTAGTTATTGTTTTTATTGTAAACACCAAGGACACAAGGATGAGGAGTGTACAATAAAAAGAAGAGATGAGGAGACGAGGAAAAAAAGGGATCTGGAAGGGGAAAAAAACACTAATGACAGAGGTTCTGAAAAATTACAAGAACAGGGGCAGCATACTAAGGCAGAAACAGCAAAGACACCAAACCAGGCAAAAAAAATCAAAATGGAGGAAATGGAAAAAAATGAGCTACATAATCAATCAAAATCACAGCTGATAAATCAGCAACAAAAGAAGAATACACAAAATCAAGATGAACAGGGACAACAAGAATAGATACAAGAAGAATAATGGCAAATACAAAGGAGGAGACACCCAAAAATGCAGGAACAGGCAACTTCCAATGCTGTGTGGAAACCTGTCAACTCTCCAGCACAAAAAAACAGCAGTAATCAGCAGCAAGAGCAGGAAATCACAGGTATATCCAAAATTCCAACTCAAAACTCTTTTACAAATCTTGATGTGCAGGAAAAACAGGAGAGACAACAAAGTGAACAGATAGGGAGCAGGGAAGCAGCAGTTCAAATAAACCAATCCAACTATGGAAACTTAAATGAACAACCAAGCAGGAACAATCCATATATTCACAACACTTCACACCCGACTGCTGACAGCAACAAAAACAAGAGCACATGTATTGACTTATCTCTCCCAAGCCCAAATCCCCCAATATTGGTGTTGTTGATGCTGGTTTTACTGATGAAGTTATTGGAGGTACGGATGGGGGGTGTCAGGAGATAGCCACTAACTTGCAGGAAGGGGACACCAAAGGGGGGAATTTTCCTCATGTTATCCATAAGGGGTTGGAACCTGACCTTAGTACAGACCATAGAGCCTCTAATAAGTCTCAGAACAAACAGAAACCGAGGGAACAACAACCTCAACAACAAATACAGAATAGAGACAGCAGTCAACAGACTACCAAGGAAAATAAAGAGAAACAACAATCTGAAAAAGGAATGATAATGAGCAAGGTAAATAAATTGATACAAATAATACTGACAGTACTCCTAAGAGTAAGAATAAGCCCAGTAAACAAAAAAGAGATGCTGCAAAAAGAAGACAGAACATGCAGCAAAACAGGGGCAGTGATCATGAGCAGGAGGGAGGGGAAGAATCAGGAAAAAAATTTGTAATGGTTGATGACAGCCAAGGATTGGATATTTCCCCCTTACAGGTTCAATATATGGCTCTTCAATAAATGACCCTCCCGATAAAAAGCAACAAAAGTATAAGGTTAATACTGAACCTACTTTGGATGAATATGTTGTGGTTAATTCTGAAGATGAACTTGATGGCGATAATCAATCTCTAGATGATCAGAATGATTATGATGAGACTAGTGAGGCCTTCCTCATTAGGGCAGTTAGTCCTCATAATGACCAGATACTAGAGAATGAGATCCAACAAGTATCTAAAAGTCAGTGTTTATCTCCAAGGGGCTTTCAACAAGACAGATTCTACTTCAAAAAACAGGATGTCAATACTGTCACTGTAGGCAGACCTAATACCAGGCTATTTTCCTCCAGATCTTCCCAATGATAAGTACAATCATATGGAATGTGAGAGGGATCAACACTCAAGGAGTGTTGGAAAGACTCAAAATGCTCAGGAAAATGCATCATTTATCAATTATTACCATTTTGGAACCTTTCTCTGACAATGTAAATGTTCAAAGCTTCAAAGTGCAGTTGAACATGGATAAAGCTACTAGTAATTGTAATGGTAAGATCTGGATTTTCTGGAGCAGTGACATTGACTGTAATATTCTTGATGAAGATGAACAGCAAATCACGTGCGACATGAAACACAATGAGTTACCATACTATTTTACTAATACCTTTATCTATGCAAAATGCAAAGAACATCTCAGGAGACATCTTTGGGATAAAATGCTGCATCAAGCCTCAGTGAGTACCAATCCTTGGTGTGCATTGGGGGATTACAATGTTATATCTGATGTTGATGAAAAACTAGGAGGTCTACCATACAATATGAGGAAGAGTATGGACTTCATTGCTGTCATTGAAGCCTGTGGTCTTGTAGACATTGGATTCAGTGGGCACAAATTCACTTGGTCTAATAAGAGGGGTATTCATCACAAAATTTGGAAGAGACTTGACAGGGCCTTGGTTAATAATTTATGGTTAGAAAAAATGCCTCAAACCACCATAACTCATCTGTCAACTATGGGGTCAGATCATTGTCCTTTACTCATGGAAATGGTATCCACAGAATCCGACCACATTAAATATTTCAGATTCCTCAACTGCTGGGTTGACAATCCCAACTTCATGCTTACTGTCAAAAATTGCTGGGATAGGCCTGTGGAGGGTAATGCTATGTGGAATTCCACCAGAAAATGAAACAGTTGTCAAATACCCTTAGTGTTTGGTCAAAAAATGAATTCGGTGATATTTTTCAAAAGGTTAGGATGTATGAGGAACAAGTGCACGAAGCTGAAGAAAAATACATCCTTGACCAAAGTGACTCAAACAGGAGTGCCCCCCATGAACAAAATGCTCAATATATTAAATTTCTCAAATTGGAGGACACCATCTTGAAACAGAAAACCCAACTCCAATGGTTTGAAGAAGGTGACACCAATTCCAAATATTTTCACTCTATTATAAGGGGAAGAAGGAGGAAATTATTCGTTCATAAAATTGTCAATGAAAATGGGGATTGGATACAAGGTGAGGACAATATTTCTCAGGCTGCTTGTGAGCACTTCAAAACTATTTTTACGGGTGAAAACAACCATATAAATGAGCACACCTTGGATTGCATTCCAAGGATGATTAATCAGGACCAAAATACACATCTTACCAATATTCCTAGTATGGATGAACTTAAATAGGTAGTATTTTCTATGAATACTAATTCTGCAGCTGGTCCGGATTGTATGAATGGGTACTTCTTTCAAAAGTGCTGGCACATTATCAAGAATGAGTTGGTGGAGGTAATTCATGCTTTTTTCAGTGGTCAAATGATTCCTAAGTACTTCTCCCATTCTTGCATTATACTGCTCCCTAAAGTGAATAATCCAAACAAGCTTACTGAGTTTAGGCCTATAAGTTTGAGTAACTTCGCTAGTAAGATCATATCTAAACTAGTAAGTAAAAGACTTAGTCCTATCCTCCCCTCCCTTATTTCAACTAACCAGTCCGGATTTGTGAAAGGGAGAAGTATTTCTGAAAATATTATGCTGGCTCAGGAAATCATTCACCAAATCAAGAAACCCAACATTAGAAGTAATGTCATTATTAAATTAGACATGGCAATGGCTTATGACAGGGTCTCATGGTCATATATTTGCTTAGTTCTAAGGAAAATGGGGTTTGACGAAGTGTTTATTGATATGGTGTGGAGAATCATGGCCAACAAGTGGTACTCAATTATTGTTAATGGTAAGATATATGCTTCTTCCACTCTACTAGAGGCCTCAAACAAGGTGATCCTCTTTCCCCGGCCCTATTTATTTTAGGTGCTGAGGTGTTATCAAGATCTCTTAACAGGATTCACAACCACCCGGATTATCATGGTTTCTTCATGGAAAAGAGAGGGCCCCAAGTGAATCATTTGAGTTTTGCTGATGACATAATTCTTTTCACTTCAGGAAAATGCAAAACTTTGAAACTCCTCATGAATACCTTAAAGGAGTATGAAAATACTTCTGGGCAACTCATCAATGGAGATAAAAGTCATTTTACGCTACATTCTAATGCTTTCAATAGCACTAGAGAGAGAATAAAAAGACTTACAGGTTTTAAGCATAAGCAAAGTCCTATTACTTACCTAGGCTGCCCTTATTTTTGGCAGACCTAAGAATGTCTATTTTTCTGACCTTGTTAATAAAGTCGTTGGCAGGATTACAGGGTGGCAAACCGAACAACTTAGCTATGGGGGCAAGGCAATTCTTACAAAGCATGTGTTACAAGCTCTTCCTATCCATCTACTTTCTGCAGTAACTCCACCTATTACTATTCTTAAGCAAATCCAAATGCTTATGGCTGATTTTTTCTGGGGGTGGAATAGTGACAGGAAGAAATATCATTGGGCGTCATGGAGAACCTAAGCTTCCCTTATGATGAGGGAGGAGTAGGTATGAGGAACTTAAAGGATGTTTGCAAGGCATTCCAATTCTAACAATGGTGGATTTTAATATCAAAGTAAACTCTGTGTGGTGATTTCTTGAAGGCAAAATATTGCCAAAGGTCCAATCCAGTCAGTAAAAAAAGGAATAATAGGGATTCATTAACTTGGAAAAACTTATTGATAAACAGGCCACAAGTTGAGCAACACATCCAATGGAAGCTGCAAGCTGGAAATAGCTCATTTTGGTGGGATAATTGGCTAGGTTGTAGACCATTAGCACACTTTACCTCCAGCAGCAACAGACTCAATAATTCCAAAGTTACAGATTTTTGGGAAGAAGGGAAATGGAGTAGGAGCAGACTGTTGGAGCAGGCATCAGCCAATCAACTCTCCAACATTCTAACCACAGAAATTTCCCCCCTCCAGCACCTACCAGATCAGGCAGTATAGAAACCCAACACCCATGGTGGCTTCAACTGTTCATCAGCTTGGGAAGAGATTAGAGAAAAAAGGGCTAAGAATCACTTTAACTCTCTTCTATGGCATAAGAACATTCCATTTAAATCTTCTTTTTTGCTATGGAGAGCCCTTAGGGGTAAGCTCCCTACTAATGACAAGATTACTAATTTTGGCATTGAGCCATCAACTGGTTTGCTGTTTTGACAGGTCGGGAATGGATTCCATAGAGCATATCTTCAGCACTGGAAAATTTGCAGCAGCAGTTTGGAGCAGTTTTGCGGCTACTACAGACATGCTGCCGGACTTCTCCTCCCTGCAGGCCCTAATACAGCAATGGTGGGTTGTTAGGCCAAGAAATGTAGCACACAAAACACTACTACAAGGCACACCTATTTTCATATGCTGGAACCTTTGGAAGAACATATGTGCAGCCAAATATGGCGGCAAAACAACCAACATAAGCAGGGTCAAATATGCCATATACAAAGACAATTACAAGATGCTTACTAATGCTTTCCCACAGGTTAAATGGCCAGCAAAATGGGCAGAATTGATCCAAATGAGTGAAAGGTGCGTGCATGACATCAAGGTGAACATGGTGACTTGGACTAGACCTAAAGATCAGTGGATCAAAGTAAACACTGATGGCAGCGCAATCAATAATCCAGGCAAGCTGGGGGCTGGTGGTATTTTGAGAGATAAAAGTGGTAGATTGGTGATGGCATTCACAACACCACTTGGAGAGGGGACAAACAACAAGGCTGAATTAGAGGCAGCCATCCTTGGATTGACTTGGGCACTCGAACTTAGATACAGGAATATAATATTGGAACTTGACTCCCAATTAGTTGTGCATTGGATCTAAAGATGGCTACCCCTCAATGGAGCATTATCACACAACTGGGAAGGTTACAGCACCTCATTGCTCAAACCCAGAATTTCAAGTGCCTATATGTATTCAGGGAAGCTAATTGGGTGGCTGATGCACTTTCAAAACACAGTCACAAGACAACCACTCCACATGTTTACTTCAACATCCAACAAATGCCTAAGGAAGCAAGGTCATACTATCACCTTGACTTGTTGCAGATGCCTAGCTTTAGAAGGAAGAAGACCAAAAGAATTAAGGAACCTCCTTGATTATTCTTATTTTTTTTCAACTTAGCTATAATCTAATTATAGCTACTTTGAATAGACTAGTTTACTTATAGGCTTTCTTGAACAGGGAGAGTCCCCATAGTTTATATTTTCTAGATACGGTGTATTGAGAAGAGTCCTCTCATTAATGCTTAGTATTTTGATTACATCTTTTTGTAAGAGGAAGAGTTGACTTCCTTTGGAAAGTTGACTCCAGACCATCTTAGATAGGAGGTAAGGTTTATGTCCCCTCCTTGTATTTTGTTTTGTTATTAATAATAAAGCCTGGGGGTGTTGCTCAGCCCCTGACCCATCACAAGGGTCTTATAAAAAAAAAGAGTCGGGAAATCAACCGGAGATATCAAGACAAGGAGAAAACAACTGAAGGGATCGACACAGATCAGTATGTTTAAAACTGACAATTTTTCTGTGGATGAAGGTTTATAGCTTTGCTTTAGAAATCGGCCGAATTCTTCCGACGGATGAATACGGAGAGCTCCCAAAGAGGAGAAAATTATCTCCAAAACCAGTGATTTTACTGAAAGCATGAGGCGTTCATATAGTTTGTGTCAAGATGCTTGTGAATGTGTTTGTTTATTTCAAACCATTCTCAACAATATGAAATTTACAAAAGTGTCTGGCCAGATTTAAAGGTGAATCAAACAGGAATCTCAGCAAAGATTTCACAATTTCTGTAGAGGACGCTATTTGCATTACGTCATCAAAACAAGATAATTATTGTTAATCAAGACAATGCATTACCCCAGAAGAGATAGTTATTTTATTATTATTTATTTATTATCGATCAAGTCGGCATATTTTTCGGAGGCCGTTTTGCCGTTATTATCAACACAGGCGATATAAAATATTCATACATCACGGAAGTCATGCATCACGGAAGTCATACAATGCTGAAAAATCATGCATCGCGGAAGTCATAAAATGCTGAAAAATCATGCATCGCGGAAATCATGCATCGCGAAAGTCATACACTGAAGAATCATGCATAGCGAAAGTCATGCATCGCGAAAAAGTCATGCATTGCGGAAAATCATGCATTGCGAGTCAACAATTATGCACGACGAGAAGATTTCATGCCTCGTCAAAATTTATACATCGCGAGAAGATTTCATACCTCGTTGAAATTTAGACATCGCGAGAAGAATTTATACCTCGCTCGAATTTGTGCATCACGAGAAGAATCCATGCCTCGTTGAAAGTCATGCATCGCGAAAAAGTCATGCATTACGGAAAATCATGCATTGCGAGTCAACAATTATGCACGACGAGAAGATTTCATGCCTCGTCAAAATTTATACATCGCGATAAGATTTTATTCCTCGCTGAAATTTAGACATCGCGAGAAGAATTTATACCTCGCTGGAATTTGTACATCACGAGAAGAATCCATGTCTCATTAAAAATCATGCATCGCGGAAAAGTCATGCATTGCGGAAAATCATGCATTGCGAGTCGAAAATTATGCACGATGAGAAGATTTCATGCCTCATCAAAATTTTTACATCGTGAGAAGATTTTATGCCTCGCTGAAATTTAGACATCGCGAGAAGAATTCATACCTCGTCGAAATTTATGCATCACGAGAAGAATCCATGCCTTGTTGAAATTTTGCACATCGCGAGAAGATTTCATGCCTCGCTGAAAGTTACGCATCGCGAGAAGATTCATACCTCGCGGGAATTTACGTATCGTGGGAAGATATTCATGCCTCCCAAGAGGACATACACGGATAAATAAAGGGAAATTGTATATCCCAAGAACAACATTTATCCATCGGCCTCAACTGCATCTTTTATTTTTGATAAAAAAATAAACATCAAGAAGAGCATCGAAGATGACGACAAAAGAGACATCAATATCGCATCAGCATTCATTTATTTATTTCGACATCAATTATAGAGTACATTGAAGATGATATCGCAAAACACAAGGCATAAGCTTTATTTTGCTGGACGTCAGACCGATCGAGTCGACGGCGAATATTGAGGAGAACAAGGAAGTGTCGACATGGTGAAAGACACTGTCTCCCATCCTAATTGCATTTTAAGCTGACGAGTTTTATCTCAGTATTTGTCGAGAGCATCCAAAAGGATGAATTTTCCAAAACCACAGGTGCGGACGACATCAAAAAAGGATGCAGCACAACGTGGAACTTTTTCTTAGCAGCGAACTGGGACACAGTCCAAAGAGGAATGTCAAACTCTTAGGACGCGAACAGAGGAGCGTCTTCCACCACAATCGAATCACCCTCTCGAGGCATGCGGGTCTTTCTTTAGTTCTGTCAGTTTCAGTCTCACATCCGAAAGTTTCGATTTATCGAAAGCAAGTTCCAATCTGAGTGACAATACGCCAAGAGCTTTGAAAATTATGTCCGTGTAAGTTCTTAATTATGGGTATGAAGCGCGCCACATTCATGGCTAAGAGGTTACAAGCCTCCTTTTCATACTCGTTAATTTGTCACTTGTCCCAAAACCGAAGGTTATCTAGCATAATGGATTTCTTTTTCCACCGATCGAGTCAAACTACACAGCATGATTCCAAAGGTTTAAGGATATGTAGGCGGATGCAATTTTGAAAACTCGGTTGTATCCCAACATTCGCTCTCGAATTCTATTCTCGAGTGTTTCGATACCTTCATAATTCGGTATCAAGGTGGCTTTTGATTCATTCAAAATCATGCGGTAAATCAAGCTTATCGAACTACAAGTGTCCTGAATTATCATATAGCCTGAGATATGTAGGAAACCCGTTTCAAGGGTTCGGCCATAATTCCTAAACTCTTTGTCAAATCTTTCCTTTAAAAAAAACAATGAATGGGGTTGGTCAAAATTGGTTTGGTCAATTTCATTTTCCTCGAATTGTTTGCATCAATCCAAGTAAAATGAGGGACAGTTGTTGACACCCAATTTTCACCCGCGTCGGTATAAATTAATTTTCGAGCTTCCTAAATTTTCCAATGATTTAAATTAATTAGTTTTATAAATTTTACGAATATAATATAATACATTAATTTTTGTGTTACTTCGAATATGTTTTAACATAACTTTCGATAATATCTATTTACATAATTATGTATATAGTTTGTATATTTTACAATTATTCAAAAAACCATCTCAAAAATATCTTAAGTTTAGAAAGTATTCTATTAAACTAGTTATATTTTAATCATTATTCCACAATTTTAATAATTAGGTTATTAAATAAATATGCTCGTTAATAAATTTGTGCCAAATTCGTTTCACTTTAAATCAATTGACTATTTTTCCTTTAATTCTTTTTTTTAGAACCAACTCGGCCCCTTTTGCAACTATCCAACAATCCATTTCACTTTATCTTCAGCCCACCTTATTCCCAATATTTCCATGCCCAATTCTTTTCCCAACCAAAGCCAGCAGCCCATTTTCCCAATTGAAAAGAATCAAGAAACCTCCATGATCGTCTTTGTTATGGTATAGTTTTTATACCGTTTTTGGTTAGGAGCCTATTCACTTAGACTATGCTATTTGGTATAGTCTCATTGAATAGGATACACCTTATATTCTCGTCTTACTTTTGTAAGGGGAGAGTCTCCCTTATTTACGTTTCCTAGATACTTTGTATTGAGAGGAGTCCTCTCTTCTAGGTACATAGTATTTTGGTTTCTCTTTTATTGTAAGGGGATGAGTCGAACTTCCTTTTTAGGAAAGTTGACTTCTGAACCATGTTAGGATAGGAGGTAAGGTTTATGCCCCCCTCCTTGTATCTTTTACTTTTATTAATGTAAAGGCCCGGGGGTGTTGCTCAGCCCCTTACCCCCCCAAGGGTAATTAAAACTTAAAAAAAAAATAAATAAATAAATAAATAAAAATTCCCAGGACCAAATTCCCCCTCTACTCACTAACTTAAAATACCCAATTCCCCCCTTTCAGCCGCCCCAAGCCCAAACGTTCGCCCCAGCCCATCAACCCTTTCTTTTATTTTCACCTTAACCCGCCCAGCCCTTGACCCGCTCCGACCCAACTCCCCTTCCTCTTCCTCCCTTCCTCACGTTTTTTCCAGAAACAGAAACAGACGCGAAAAAGAAAAAAAATTTAGAACCCAGGCGACCCCAAATTCCTTGAAACGCCAGCATCCCCACGCGTCCTCGTCTCGACCACGCATCCCTCTCTCCCCAAACTCCCTCCTCTCTCTCTTCTCCTCCCTTCATCGCGCTTGATGGGGAGGTAGCAACGGGATCTGCAGTCCTGCTGCTTCGTACGTAGGTCTGCAATACACAAGGCGACAAGCTTTCGTCCTTGTGGCCTGAGATCGAGCCACGTAGCTGCCAAGGACGTTCCTCTTCATCTCGACCGTCCTTCCCTCCTTTCCGTTTCCAGAATGGAGCAAATTTTCAGAAAAAAGAATGCTGCTCCGTTAAGGGAAAAGAATTCAAATTTTGAATTCGAATGGGGTGAAGTTCGTGAAAACCCATCACAGTTTCGAAACCCTAGAATTTCTCTATATAAACCATCTTCCTTCTTCAGAAAGGGGGTTAGAAATTTTGGGGTTGAAAATTTTTTTGGAAAGAACTTTCTTGGCTGTTGTTGGTTTTTTTTTTTGACCAAAATCCCATTGGAAAAAAAATTCAAAGATAATCCAGTTTCCTTTGAGAAGAAAGAGTTAAACCCCAAAAGAAATGCACTCATTCTCTTCTATAGCATTTTCTGTGTATAAAAAGATTAACAAAGAGGTTTTTAGAGATATTTGGACAAGAAGAAACCATTCTGTCATGTGTTGGTGTGACGTTCTTGTGCAAACGTGCGAAGCAGAGGTGTGGTTTCGGGTTGGTTGAAGTCTCGTTGTTTCCCTGCTCGTTCTCGTCCTAGTTCTGCTGCCTTCGAAGAGGTAATATTCGTTTTCGTCTAGCTCTCTCTTTTGTGCGCCGGTTTGTTCGATATCGAGTTGTAAGTCAGTGGCATATTCATTGTTGTTTTCTGCTGCAGTGGGTTTTGTTTTGCGATGGTTTTGCTTGTTTCTCAAACTTCCTAGATGCTGTAGTGCTTTGCTATATAGTACAGCACCTTTTGCTGGGGTGTGTAAATCGATCTAATAGAACACATATTATGTTCTTTGATTGCTAAAGAGTTAAAAATGAATGGAATAATTGATAGAGAATGTTCGATTTTGGTATCGACTCCTTCGTGCCTCCCTTTACTATATGATTGTTGGATGCTTGTCTGTTTGCAACTGCGTTTCATTAATTAAAACTTCTCTAAGCTTTGTTCAAGTATACGATTCAAGAGTACATGAAGGTTGCTTATTTTCTCTATTTTTATTTATTTTTGAATTGTTACTCTTCTCATACAGTCTGTCTTTAGTCGGCAGGAACGAATGTTTTCATTTTGTAGTCGATGTTAAGCCATTGTTCTTTGGTTTAAGTCAAAAACGAGTCCACATTGGCATCTGAAATTGTCTATAAATCTGCAGCTTGAGAGGCTGCTCTCATCTTGCAGCGGCCGTGACAATCGGCTACGGTAAACTGAAGTCCTTTAGCGAGTTAGATGAGTTATTTTTTTTTGCCTAGTTCGCTTGATATTTGGATGACAAATCTATCAAAACCCGTCTGTCTTGTGTGGTTGCCTCCCTAGGAGTGGTCTCAGTCTTGATCCGAATGATTTTGTGTTGCTTCATATAGTGAAATCTCTCCAAAACTTAAGTGGGGAATCTTCTAGTTTCTGAAGCATAAATGATTTACTGGTTTTAACAGCCTGGGCATTTCAATCACATTTAGCTACTTGTTTCTTCCCAAGTCTGTTCTTCAAACACGAGTTGGAGGTTATCAACTATTTTGTATAAAGACTTCTCCATGTTTGAATTTGCAGCATATCTCGTGTTTTTGTTGTGTGTCTCATTTGGGTTGAAATGATTTGCATAGTCTTAAGTATCATTAACGTTGTTGGATATTGGTTTTTGTCATTTTGTGAGTAGTTGACTAGTACTACATGTTACAGAAGCATTGTTGTGTTTGTAAATTTCGTTTATCCTAGTTATTTATTCAAGATGCGCATTACTAGTTCATCTTTCACGTACTAATCCATCTATACTTTGTTGCATGGGAAACTTCTTCTCGAGTCCATTTTGGGACTCCCCTTTATCCGTCCTTCTCCGTGCATCTCGGAAGGGCCATGAAGGCTCGAAAATTTTCATTGAGTCAACCCATCGAGGCAAACGTAGAAAGTCAAACGCCTTAAAGATTGAAGGACTTGAAGAGTTGGATTAGAGAAATTTTTTTATTTTATTTATTTCTTTTTGCATTTTTATTTGTAATGGGCATAAGCTCTCTTGTCGTTTTTTTTTTTACTTTCTATATTTTATTTTGTATGTTTAGACTAGGACATGTGAATGGGTCAAAAACCCAAAAGCAGGTGGTTCCAAAATACGGTCAAGGCGAACAGAACCCGAATTTGGACCCAAAAATCTCTCTCTCTCTCTCTCTCTCTCTCTCTTTATTACTTGCTTATGTGCGTTACTTAAATGTCGTTAGTTTAGGATTAGAAAACTCCAACCCCCTTCGAAACGTCGATCTATTTTATCAAAATTTAAAACTAAAACGGAATCTCAAAACGATGAATGTTTCAAACTTGTAAATTTATCTAGATAAAAACGTTAAGTTCAACTTCGAAATAGATTCGCAAAATTGCAAGATAAACAATAAATATTTCAAAAACTTGTAAAACTTGCCTAGATAAAAATCTTAAGAAGTTCAAAAAGTCGCAAATTTTTGATTAAAAATAGTCAAGTAGTTAATCGCTGGAAAACCGTAGTTAACGGAGCGTCTTAGGTGCCTTCAACACCTTCCTAAGACGCTAATAGGAATCCCAAACCCTTAAAAATGTTTCCAAAACAAAATTTTCCTGTTTATGTTGTTTAGAAACAAGTTTTCTTAATTTTCCTTAAAAATTAAGTGGCGACTCTTGAAAAGTCAAAATATCTTTTAAAACAAAACGAACTCTTTTCAAAATTATTTTTTTTCGATAAAACAAGGGTAATTTCATTAAAAGAAAAATCTATATACCTAGGCAAACATAAATCATATATTAACTTTTGTAATATTCTTTTTGAATATAATTATTTTATGAAGCTATACTATTGTATCAATAGAAAGTTATATGATCATACTCAATTCCCTGATTCACACATAATTATAAATTGCATCTCACTTTTTTCCCTCTCACCGATATTATCGAATTTCTTTCACATGTTATGACTCCATTGGTTTAGCATAATTCACCTTTTAGTTTCTTAGAGTTAAAATAAGAGATTCTTCTAAATTCACTCTTTTGTAGTTTTTCAAGATTTTGAGAACAAAAAATAAGGAAAGAAGTTCAAAATTCTATGAAAAGATAAATAGTGGTACTTGTCATGGAAGCATGTCACTTCAACGCGTACATGTTCAACTTTAATATATATATATATATATATATATATATATATATATATATAATATATATATATATATGGAAAAAATACATAAAAAGGGGAAAAATGCACAAGTACCCTCTCATCCTAAGCCCGAAATACCAAAGATACACTGTCACATCCGGGTTTACCCCCTAGACGTGATCGACGTCGCCGTCCTTTTCAAGGACTAAGACTAGCCTCTTAGTTTCATGTCATTACATTCATTGGTTGAAAAATGCGGAAAAATTTAAAACTTTCATTATAACTACTTGGAGGCTTACATAAACCTCTACATACACACAATATATATTCATATCGAGTATACATAGACCCTTCATATAGGAAGGTTACATAGCCTTCTACTTTTATTGCACATACATATATATAAAAATATAGAAACAGTCTCAACGATTGTCTCACCTCATACCATCTAAACGAATATCACAATATGGGCATAGCCCTTACATCAATTCAACAAGACCATGTATAGGTCATACGAAAGTACACTATTCAATTGAACAGGAAAGGAATGATAAAGTCAATAAGCTCATAAAAAAATCCAAAGCTAGAGAATGGCATTGCACTTGAAAGTTGAGGACCTACCCTACTTGGATGAAAGGAAGATCCAAGTATTCAACAATGTCGCCTTCCAAACTCTTCAACAACCACAATCTAAAATGTTTGGGAAAAGGGAAGAAAATGGGTTAGTACTCCACATGTACTATGTATGAGATCTTATGCACATACACAAGCAAAACATGCTAAAAGGGACTTTTTATCAAAACATGTCATTTTACCCCTTTAGGGACTTAATGCAAAGTCAATTAAGTCATATTAATCAACCAAATATGCTTACTATCTCAACAAGTAATACTTATCCCGACATACTTGAAACCATAATTTACTACAACTCTAACATCAAGGAATAATATCATAAGAATGAATAAGAGTTAAACATATCATAATAAGCAAGACAACTACTCACAAGTCCTTACCAAGTCAACAAGTGCAATAACCAAGCAAAGCCCCATAACCTTACTCAATCAAGTATCCTCAACAAGAAAACATGATCAATGTCCAACTTTACATATCATGGCATTTAGGCTTGCATGTCATCATGTATTATCATTATAACCCAAAGGAATATTCATAAATGAACAAATCAACATATGTTATCAACAATGTGACATGGTGATCATATATACAATATATATTGTCATAACATAAACATATATAAGAACCTCCTCCTAAGATTCCCCTTAAGGTTAACTAGTGCAATGTCTAGGTAGAGTCCCATACCCCTACCTAGACTAAGCTAGACCCCTTAGGTTATCCAAGTTAGAGTACAAGTTCTTTAATTCGTTTCATCTTTTTGGGAACATCTTTCCCTAACCGACATAGACCACATGAGCTATTATGGAATCCCGTGTCATAAGACCCTACACCAAAACAAGACGGACTACTTGCCAAGGTAGTACCAAAACATGAAACATAGCAACTACGTGGATCCACTAGCTAGTATTCCTAAAAGGGCAACATAGTTCAATAACTAGGAGATTTAATTGGGACCCTCTTTATGTGCCATGCATTATAGTCTCCAATCTCGAGAGTAATGTAGTGTTCCTACCTTCCCTATGTGGGAAGAGACACTCCTCTATCTAGTTCACTCAGTGTTAAGCTAGAGTCTCTTTTTGAAATGTCTTTAAGCCTTTAATTACCAATCATAGCTTAATTTAGGCCATAGGGTCTACCCCTTGTATAATCATCATCATCAATAGCTCAATAAGAATTGTATGAGTAAGTCTTTTCATCACAATTCATATAAGTGAGGTTAACACATTAGTATTTCATAACATATTAAGGCACATTGATAGTTTTCACCATCCTTATAACACATACACTTTAATCAACCTCCCAACATAGTCAAGACATTTCAATTCAACATCATACCACCCTATAATCCTAGAATAATGCATACTCCAATGTAATATCATGACTTAACAACAATTAATCATAATTGAGAGTAAAGATAGAGATTCTAAAACTTACCAAGTGTTCCTCATAGTCTATCATCAATGTCTTACAATCAACCCATAACTCAACCCAACTTGGGGAGTAACATTATCACACAATGATAACAAATAGAATAACAAGGCCAATTGCATCTCTATGAAACAATTCATCTTTAGATCACAACTGTCAATAAGGTATATAGACTAATTTCACATTATAATTCATAACCTAATCACAACTTGAGATAAGGTATATAGACTAATTTCACATTATAATTCATAACCTAAATCACATCTTAAGAACTAGCATGATAGGCCTGTCATTCATTTTAATTTGATCATAATAATACCATAGGATAGTAATCAAATCAACAATAAACTCAACTGAATGATCACAATACAATATAGGTCAAGATCACTACCTAGGGTTAGGGATAGAGGATCATATTCTTCAATTTAGACAAAACCATAAACAATACCATAAACAAGTTCAATTACATTCTAATAAAATAAATATAACCCTAATAATCCATTAACAACTCAATCCATAACTTCAATTTTTCGTACTTGAATAAAACCCATAATATAACTCAACTTTTTGAAATTTATTTTGAAGGAATCCTTTGAGGAAAGAATCTCAAAGGTAAATAGAACCCATACCTTAATGTTTTGTTGAGAATTGAAGATGAATCCACCCTTTTTCAGACCCCAATTCACCTCCCAAGGTAAGCTTCTATGGAGTCTTCCAATTAGAGAGAGAAAGAAGAAAAAAAGAAGCGAGTTTATTTTGAGAGTTGTTTTTAGGTTAATGAGGTTTGAGGATATTTATAGTGAAACTTAAACAACTTAATAAGTCTCCCTTTAATACCCAACTAACCCCTAAATCACTTAATTAATTAAATCAAATCATTAAGATTTAACAGCGAAACTCGACCATCACAGACGAGACCCCGATCGACGGTCCATCTATGAGTTGACGGACAACCCCCCTCTGTCCTGCACTCTGTCGTCTCAGTCAAAGACTTTGCAGGCGAGGGCTTACTCCAATTTTTCTAAGTGTGGGACGACGGTGGCATCGACGCCTCGTCGATCCACACATGGACCGTAGCCTGCACCTCTACACTCCGTTGATAAGTTCAGAG